>VZSV01000070.1:2666184-2682518 GCA_013398735.1 Nothocercus julius
AAAATAATTTGGCCCATCAATCACAGTCCTACTTTATAACACGCAAGGTTCTAAAAATGTCCAGAGAACTTTCATTTTCAAATAGTTGTGAAAGTAAGCGCAGCGACACAAACAGAATAGATCTTATTTGAACTTTAACAGCAGCAGAAATTACAACTCTTATCATGGAAGGGAAATTGTATGCATTAAGAATGAATAGTACACAGATAATTATAATGAACAAAGCATCAGAAAAATGTGGAGAAATTTTGACTTCCTAGAGAGGTAAAAGATTTTATCAAAGTTAATGCATATTGTTTATGTTTTAAAAATTAATCTTTTGCAAAGGAAAATATGGAGAAAAAAATCAGTTCTAGCTAGTTTGTACCTAGCAAACTAAAACCACTGAAATTTTGTTGCAGTTACTATATACTATAGCAAATACATTTTTTCTCTTTTAATATATACAGGTGTGTGTATGTCCATATACGTATCCCAACTGCTCCTGTAAGTCTATTCTATTCAAGCTTCCACTTGCAGTAAGCTATCCTTTTCTAATCTATAATGTTATAGAGAAGATGAAAAGAAGACATAATGCTCACTATTTTAATTAAAACTTAGAATTACAAGATTCTTTGAAAATTCATTTTGGAAAGGGAATTAGGTTTAGCAGCTGACTGTGAATTTAGAACATATTTTTATAGGTCATCAGTTCAAACCTGTTTTACTTGAGCAGAGACCAGGATTTGTTAGTCATCAGATGGCAGTTAAGAAAAAAGATCTTCACTGGCAGTGTGGTTGATGTCTCTTCACACAGACAATCTGACATTTCAGCACTTAGCTGACAATAAACTGGAACTTGGTTAAGTTGCATATTGTATTTTTTGAACTGACAAAAACAGGATCTGATAGAGCACATGCTCCTTCCTGGCCCAACATTCTTCTGCATTAGAAATCACCCTCATCTCCCTAGTGAGAAGACCACATCCTTTTCATGTGTGTTAGAAAGAAAATGTGGAGAACAAAGGACTTGCAGGACACTGCAGGAATTAACGCACTGCACATCAGCGCAAACACTTTGTAAAGTCTTGGTCGGGCCGTTCCGAACATTGCTATACAAATTGTCAACTATTTCGAACACAGCTGCGATACTAAAAGTGAAACGGTGCCACAGTACGTCCCCGTCCTCTCAAGTTCTCTCTGAAACCCTTTTCCATCACTCTACCTGCCAGTAGTCTTTTTTTACCACACTTTACAAGCGAAAAAGCGCGTCGAGAAGAAAGCCGCGAATAAAATACGACGTCAGACTTCATTCCGCATGCAGCGCCTGGCTGCTGCACTGTTAAATGACCAATGATGAACAACCCTGACACCTTCTGCCAGGCTTAAACGGTGACATGACTCATTTTCCTGCAACAAATGCGCCGCCTCCTCCCCTCGGTCGCGGGCCAGGCGGCCGCGGGGTGCCAATATGCCAGCGCCTAATGAAAAGGCGCCGAGACAAAGGCCGCACAATGGAGGGCCCGCAGAGCCAAACCTCGGAGCTGTTAGTCCAATTTTTTAAACACTACAGTGTACATTTCAGTTAGCCTTTGTTATGTTAATGTTATTGAGTCTAAAGCAACAAAGAAACTTAATTCATGAATTACTTTTAGAAGTCAACTTCCCTACATTTTCTTCTCTTTTGTTCGGAGACCAGTGGCTATTTAAGCGCCAGAGCACACAAAGGCCTTTACCCCGGCGCGGAGGTAGGAATCAAAACATAAGTTATCACAAAGAGGGCTGATATAATCAACGAAGTTAAACAGTCCTCCTGTTTGATCTCCTCTAAATTAAAGACCAAGTGTTTTGATTTGGCATTAGGCAATGAAATAAACCAGATGTTTCTCCTGCCATATAACCCTCCATGGGCACAATCTTAAAGGGTTATTGTTTGGCAAATGTTCAGGGAAACACATTAGAAATGGCACGAATACCCAGATTTTCTTTTCTTTCTGTCTATACTAGTTCATTATCCAAACTAATGCATAATCCACAGGGCTTTGGGAACTTTGTGTAAATACTTTCATGTACAATTCTCTTTCTTGCCTACCCTGAGATTAAGACCACAATTATCCAGGCTTAAACCAAAAATAAAAGAACCTTTGCAAATGTATTATCTGGCCTTACATGTTTAATCACATACTATTCTGTACGGTCTTTAATACCTAAACTGAAGAACAAATGTCGTATCCTCTGATGTTTCGCACATGAAAGGCCTATTGTAAGATGCACATCAACATTATTTTAGAATGAGAAACTGCTCTTAGCAGCAGTACTGTCTAAAACATTAACAAAAAGGCTTTTTTTTTTTTAAATAATAAAAAAAAGGAGTATTTAACTAAGTCCTGGCTCAAACAGAAATATTCCAAGCGTGCCAGCAATTGGAATTCACACGCACTGCCTTCACCTGCAAACACAGCACCTCCCTTCTCTCCACGGCAGGGAGCAGCCCTGGGAAGGGGCTCCGTCTGCTCGTGCGTGCGTCGGCGTCGCGGGTCGGGGCGCAGCCGGCCGGGCCCGCGGCACGCACCGCTTGAGCAGATGGAAAGCATCACCCTCGGCTCCGACAGCCGTGATTTATGGACTGACCTGCCTGCTCCTGCCAAGCGGCAGGAGCGGATGACACAACCACGCTGCCATGGCGACCAAAGCCCACCCACCACTACACTAAACACTTCTGCCCTGACTTCCACTCGCAATATATTTAGAGTTTTTTCCTCAAGACATCAGCCTGGTTTTCTCAGCACAGGCATGAATATCTGAGGATCTTGCAGACAGAAAAAGGACAACAGAATAACTATATTTGTAATAAAATTGGAGAGTAACAGAACGCTTCGAAGTCAGAGAGGTCTCACTGACCAACGTGTCGAACAAATTCTGGGGAGGCTGCAGAACAACAGTCATCCCAAAATATTTGTACTGAAATGAACAGCTTGAAGCATGTAAGGAGGGCTGCTTAAGACTCAAAATGATCCCACTTCTCTTCCGGTAAGTCTTAAACAGGGAAGAAAAAAAAAAAAAAAAAAAAAAAAAGAGTATTAACTGCCCTCTGTACTCTACAGTTGTTATCTGCTTGCTGGACCCCCCCAAAGCAAAGGGGCGACATTTTTCTCCTCAAAGCTTGTAGGTCAGAGCCCTCCTACCCAATTCAGACGTTACAAGAGTCCCCTGACACTATCAGTCCTAGTAATCTTTTAGCATACAACCCTTTGATGGAAGCAGGAGTAGCAGGAGCTGCAGGAAAATGCACATTTGCATGCGCCGGTATGAGGACAGGGAAGCAGAAGGCAAGCGAGGTGCTCTGCTGGGGCTGCCACGGCCCTCTATCCTTCCATCAGGATTAGCACAGGAAATCCAAACTGCTTCCCCAGCCACCATCCACAACTGCAATTTCTACTATCATGAGAATTAAGCCAGATACAGAATATAAGAACTGTTTTCAAAATAATCTGTATTATATTCTGTTTTATAAAAAAGCTCTTCTTCATTTAATAGTATTAATGCAATGTAATTTTTGCATCTGCAATATGTAAACAGAGCTTTAAGTAACTCTAACAGAATGAAAATACTTGCAATGCTTTGCATTACCTGCATTACTTAATCATGAATTAAGGTTTAAACTTTATGTATACACAGGCTTTTAAAATCTGTTCCATAAATTACAGCTGTACAACACAGCTTTCAAAATTTCTCAGTTTTACAAGGCCACTGAGAAAATATTTTAAACCTTGAGGCAGGATCTGCTCTGAGAGTAATGTTAAAAATATTTGACTTTAACTAGAACAATACAGGGGTAAAAAATGAAAGATTTATTTTATGATTAGAGCAGAGTTTTTTTGTGAATTTTACTTTGTATATGCAACTTTCAAACTATATTCATCCTGAATTTTCTGATCATCCAAAAAAGAAGATCAGAACAAGTCTACTACAAATAAAAGCGTATCTCATTCGCCTGTTTATGGACATTTCTATACCATCTAACACTGTATCATATTTCACTATCTTAACTTCATACCTAAAACTACTGATTTGATACTAGAAAATGAATGAAAATATAAATAATGAAAGCAATGATCAATACATTGAAGATCTGAACGTTCTAATTACTACTTACAGATGCCAATGCCTTTCCAAGTGCATCACCTGTCTGTGAGCTCCCAGCACCATTTCCTCTGTTTCCTGTGACATGGAAAGTAAACCAATACTTATTGTTGCTGAAGCTTTACTCACTTTTATTATTCTATTAATTACATACAATGAGAAATCAACTTTTAAAAGAGGATATTCTGAAGGAGTCAATGTCAACAGTATCAATCTTCATTATGTTATAAAAAAATTAAAACAATTTATGCTCTCCCCTTTAAAGTATCACCATGATAAGTTAACTACGGTAGTATCACAGATTAATTCCAATGACATGTAAAACAAAAACCAAAATACTAAGCAAATTATATTACTACATCTGACCCCTAAAGTTTAAGTTAACACTAAAGTGCTGCACATTCCATTAATGCTAGAAGCTGAACTCAATGAAGATACAAGAGCTCTTTGTGTGTTTCCTTGCTCTTCTGCTCTAATTATGTGCTGTGCTCTAATCTTTATTTTAGAAAATCCCTGAAAGGCTCTTTATCCACCAGGGTTTCTGTCACTGCTGCCATTACTCTTCTTTAGTTGTATGTTGGGAGCTGTGTGTTCCCTTTCACTCCAAACACCATTAAACCAAGCAAAGGCCCAGCTAACTGGGAGTACAGAAAAGACCTGAATCCCTTGAAATATGGACTTCCCTGTAGAAGACAGATCCTCTGAAAGCAAATCAGATTTCTGCATCAATCAGCATCGAATGTCAACAACTTTTTAATGTATGTGGGACATTCAACCAGAAATTCAACTGATGCAATGCTCATCTTGTTTCATGTGTTATGGCAGGGATTTTTCAGCCTCACATTTCACATGCAGATTTACTGACTGAGGTCTGTTTAAAGATCCAACTCTAAAACACATTCTGAAGATAAAGTCAATATAGTTACTCCAACTGAATTCTGCTTACTGAAACAAAGTTAAGTACAAACCATATCAAATTGAAAGATATCTACAGTCATTTAATTTTTACAGTTGTATCTGGAGAGATATTTACATCATGACATCTAAGGGGGAAAAAAAAAAAAACTTTGAATACAGGAGGCTGCATTTCAATCCTTATGACTGTTCCCAAGTTGGTCAAGAGAAGAAGGAAAGAGATCAAAACATTCCATACTTATCAAATATGCGCAAGGAACAGATCTTCATCCTACATTTTGTGCTTTCTAGTTAGGCCCTAAAGAGCCTAAACTAGCCACCATACTGGCTAGTCACTAATCTTTAAATCAGTTAAGGGAAGAATTTACGATACAGTTTATCAAGCTCCTTAAAGCCCAAAGAAACATTCTTCCTTGCCCTTGTCCTGCACAGTATCTTAGCAATACAGCAGCAGCTCTGAAAACTTTAATACCAGAACTACCAATTCGTAGACATACTCAACTGTGGAAGCATAATCACTGTTAAGCTAAATGAATACAGTTTTTTAAGCAAGGACTTGGTCACAAAAACATATAAATCAGTAAGACTTTTGTTGATCACAAACCAATTTCCAAAACCTCAGCCGTACTGAGAACAAGTGTCAGAGTGGTCTAATATCCCTGACTACAAGCACCCCATAAATTAAACAGGAGTAATTCTAGGCATGCTACAGCCCTAACTTCTTTGCCTTCTAAAATTAGGTTTAAAATAAATAAATAGAAACAGCATGATGAAGGTTTTTACCCAGAATATTATCTGATCCATTGACAGGTGGAGTGTGTGAGGCAGCTACATAAGGAGAACTGCTGGTACTGCCACGATGGAAGCTAGACATTGGAGGAAGACTGGCATTTATATCCGTAGGAGAGACTGAATGTGGGGGATAGCTCTAGAGAGAGGAGAGATGTAAAGACAATTTAATAATCTCCAAATAGATACTGATATTTTAAGATACAATACATACAAAACCAAGCTCTTTACCCAATATTTAAAGTGACTCATTCGCCCTTTAAATGAACCCCTAAACGCCCAGCCACAACCTTTTGTTACATGATATACCTAAATAAGAGGACACAGATCTAATATTTTAAGATTGTGAGTCCTGACAACAGGGTTTTTAATTGATATTGGTGAGCAGCAAACAGGAAACGAACTCTTGCAGGTGAAATCTCCCCATATGAGCAGGAGCGCCGTAGCGGTGCTGGGTAACTCACCAGGCGGTCGTGCGCGGGCAGGCTGCCATAGCTGCCCGACTGGGACATGTGGGAAGACGAGCCCCCCAGCATTCCTCCGTAGCCAGGCTGGCTCATGCCATTGGATGAACTCCAGAGGTCAGAAGAACTGTGGGTCCCATCTTTTTTATTTAATTAAAAAAGGAAAAGAAAATAAAGAAAAGAAAAATATATTTCCTGCAGGAGTACTGACATCTTTCCTTTAGGAAATTATTTAAAAGAACACACAATTTAGCTACTCAGACAAATATCAATAGGGAAATAGTGAATAGCTTATATTGTGCCTCTATTTTTCTGCTACCACACTTGCTGTATTTATACAATAAACAAGCATAAAACCCCACCAACCCTTCCCCCTCCAGGCCTCCCCCCAAAATCCACCAGAGGCTTTATAGCTGAAATACAATCCAGCCACAGCTGAGAAAATACCAAGTACTTCTGCTAATTACACAGACTTTCAGTAGGGCCAGATTTATATCAAGAGAGTTGATAAAAATTCCAGACGAAAAGAAATAATAAAAAAGGGATGGAGAGGACAGATGCTTGGTTAAGCAGAGCTCACCATAAACACACAGTGCAAAACATCTATTAACCTAAAATAAGCAATTTAGAGTTTAAAATACCTTAGTACCATAAAAAACATTTCATAAGGAGATTTAAATAACTGAAATAACTATATTACATAAGCCTTAGACCCAAGTGTGTCAATGCAGTTTTCCTTCAGTAGCACGAACTGCGGTGCTCTGCACACTGCTGTACTGAGGCTCCAGACTTTCAATGTCCTCCAAACCTCATCAGACTACAGCATGAGCTACTTATTTGACACAAAGATGAGGAAATGAATTCTACTCTAGGTTTGTTCAATTCAACCCCCTCTTTTTTGGCATGCCGGACATACAGGCATTTGAGAACTATGCCTGTTAGCTGATACTGTACAGTCAAATTCCTGAGCAGTCGAGGAGCCCTCACCTCATTTTTCTATATCGCTGCGGTGTGCTGCTCTGCGGCCCCTACAAATCAAAGGATGGGGGATTCTGTCCATCTGGCCTGGTGTATAATCCCCTTAAATTTCAGTCAGCAATTAATGTCACCAGGAAAACTTTAAATCAACAGACAGCTCCCTTCATCTAACCGTTTTAAAAGTACATAAAACTCAGCCACAAGACGTAGCACAATATGTTACCTTTAAGTTTAGGCATTCATTCAGGGTAGCAGTGGCTAATCTCAGATTTCTGCTGAAAGGACAAGTTACACATACCTATATTTAAAAGACATTTTGCCTACCTTGCATAAAGAAAGTGCTAGCAAACATACTGCTTGGTGGTTTAGGAGATGGGTAACTTGGAGATTCTCTGTTGAAATCATCAGAACTTGGGGATGGTGCATACACCTAAAGATGGGAGACCAGAAAAACATATCGTTAGTAGTAGTTGGACATCATGAGCCAAGAAACCCAACAGGACAGCACACATGCACAGAGAACCAAATAAATAATAATAATAATAAAAGAACAACAGTGCAGCACTCTGCACCATTTGTAACCCTTGTTTTATTTGCTCTTTAACAAGTTGCCACAGTACAGGGAAACCAGAGGAGAGCGATCCTAACACCGCACTTTGTGGTGTGCCAGCTCAGCCAGGTGGCCTGATAAATGCTTGAATGCTGAGTTTGCTTTCCAAGAGCACAACTTGCACAGACTTGTTGCTCAAGATAAAAAGAACAAGATAAAACAGCTTGTTTTATCCAACAAATTTTAACACAACTGTATGCCTCTCTAAATATTTAATTAACTAGCATCCCTACAATCCCAAAACAAAAGCACATCCAGTGAAAAATGGGAGGATTTTTATGTGACTGCTGTATTATCCATTCAGAAACTTGTGTGCCTTTGTAAAACCATCCAAAGTATATGTAACGGCCTCTGGAAAAATTTTAAAACTGCACTTCCAAGCAAATATTTCTCATGCTGGGCTAGTGTTAAAGAAAACCAGCACCATTCATTTCTATCAGTGTAATACTAATCTTGCGGTTCACTTTTTTTGGTCATTCTGAACTTGCAAATAACCAATTCTTTCAACGACTCAGATTATAGAAAAGGCCAAATAAACAAAATGATTACATGTTTTTAAATGCAGTCACTCTAAAAAATAAAGTACATATACCCAGAAATAAGCAAGTTCAATCAACAAAATCAACTTTTCCACAGAAACAAGCACTCTACCCCATCCTAACTGCTATTAATGATGCAATATGATTACTGCACTTAAAGAAAATCGGTTAAAAAAAAACAAATTAACAAGTACAGCAACAAAAAAACACCAAAATAGAACATTTGGAGCAAAGCATCTGTGTGCTGCACAGTTTAAAAAAAAAAAAAAAAAAGGGCAGAAAATGTGGTATTTTTCATTTTATTTTTATATTGTTCACTTTACTTCTGCATATTTAGTGCTTCACAAAATAAACATATGTGTTAATGTTTAATTTTAAAACTTCAAAACTTGGGCAGTGTAACTTGAAGAATAATGTCTAAAATTCTAAAGCAAGGATTTTTACCATCCCTATGCAAAAACAGACGTAACTCTACATGTACAACAGGCAAGTGCCTCCCTTTTCTTTACAGTTCACAGGCTGTTTACCAGTCAGGAGAAGGGACAGGAAAGCAACCAAGAAAAGAGGCTAAGTCTCCTGCAAGACGACCCGGGCAGTGCCAGGAGACGACTGCGGGCACAGGGCTGGGTGGAGAGGGCGGCTCCGCGCCCAGGGAGCTGCTCCAAGGGCTCAGAAAATTAAGTCGGGGCACAACTGCCAATAGCATCCTCGTGGTGAAAGTGGCAGGGAAAAAGACACCTGACAAAAAGGAGTCAAGTGGAGAGAGGAAGGAGGANCAACACTTTTAGTTACATGTTTGTTTTTATTTTGATGCAAATTTCAAATGTAAAGGGGTAAAAAATCCTTTTTGGGGTGGGGGCTTTTCTCCAATATTTTCCCTGCAAATTTTAAATTTCTGAATACATTTAAAATAGATGCTAATCAAATCTGAGTGACAGAATGACAATATGTTATAAGCAACGTTAACAGTACATATGTATTTACTATATAGGATGAACGCATGTATATTCCATGCCTCAGACATACTTTAACAGAAATGTCAGTCTGTCAAATTGTAAATACTCACAGTCATAAGACTACAAACATATTAGGCAAAACTGGGCTTCATTTACAAGTTCACTATTGTGCAAAATAACACAGCATATGCTATAGCTGATGGTTAATCTATCACTGTCACAGGACAGCAGTGGAAACAAAGCTTTATGACATTTATCATTGACATAAAGATTCACATTGATTAATGTGAAATAATCTGCAATGACAAACTATATTTCTTTTAAACTCTAACATTATAAATAAGACTTGTAAATACAAGCTCTGAAATTTTACAATTTTATATAATTTGATGATTTATAAAAAGTGATTAAACAGTATCTCAAAAGTGAAATTAAATTGAAAAACCCTAACTCCTACAAATGTATCCTTTTCAGATACACATGTACAAGCCATTAACATAATAAAAATGTTATGAATTATATTAATGTCAAAGAGGCCCTTCCAAACAGCTACATGAAAGTTCTAGCACAGACGTATAACTTTATATAGTTTCTACTTGTTTTGGTACCTTAACTATAGCTTGCAAAAACATAGCTGCAATGTTATGAAGCTGCACTTGTGCCAGTCTAGATTTTTTGGATCAAAGAGTTCTTGCGGCAAAACACAACTGATGTGGTCTCAAAGACTTCATTAACTCCAGATGTGGGGAAACAGCCAGCCAATTCCACAAAAAGAGCAAGTCTCTTTTAGTTACAATCAGAACTACCCACAAATTAAAACCAGTCCTCTGATGTCATCTGATCACCTGCAGATGAGCGCCAGGTTTTTTTCTGGTTAATGACCTAATCGTAATTTTTATGTTGTGTTACTACAAACAAAATTCAAAAGCAGAGAAGAAAATTTGCTAAGATTAAACCAAGGTCCACAAGATACCAAATACAAACTTTCAAATCAAAAAGTTCACCCTAGAGGAACGATATTTTGCAGTTAGGCAGAGCTGTGTTATGTTGGCGACTTCGTTCTCTCCCAACGCGCAGCAGGCAAGAGGACCCTGGTCCGCAGAACGGGGGCCGCGGAGCCGCACGGGACCAGGGCATGAGCCGGCACGGCCTCCTGTGCGACGGCTCCGTACGGCAGCTATTAACATGACACGGCTGCTTAGGACGTCCTCTTTTGGCTATTAAGCCCATAACAGTGACATCCAGGGGGCAAACTAGTTTTTCCTGGCTGATGTTCCCACTGAGACGAAGAATTCTGCCCAAAGTTCACAGCGTCTGCAACGTCTCTGGAAGATGGTTCTCTTCAAGGGGGCGGACAGGAGCCCTTCTCCTGACCCCCGCCCACCCGCTGCACCTGAGGGCACAGGACACGTCTCCCAACTGCCAAGCAAACCACTCTCCAAGTATGAATGGGAAATTCCCTCCAGATAAACACATGCCAAATACAGCTTTTAAGTGACTGATCAAGTGGAGGACTCAACTCTTTTTTGGAACTGTGCTAGAATATACATCAATCCTCCAGCCGCAGTATTCCTGAGGGCTAGATGGCCTCAGCGGAGGAAAGTAGGACAAATGAGTTGCAAAGGACATGAAGGCAGAGATCCATTTCTGTCTCTTCTCAGACGGAGCTATTTCACATTTCTCCAGCCAGAAAGGCAGGATGGTGGCTTGATGGGGCAAGGATTTTTTTTTTTTTTTTTTTTTTGAAGGTGAACCTGACTTCCAGAAAAAAGAACTGAAAGGACATGAGCCCTACTAGATCAGGTTTAACAAAACACAAGCATCTAGTTCTCAAATCTGCAATTGTTCTGAACGTATTTAGTGAACACCCTCATAAATATTAACCATTTAAAGCCTTAACATACGTAAAATGTATCAAAGAGTTATGCAATGTGCTTTTATTTATTAATAAAGGTGTCAATAGCATGAATATTTTTCTGAAGATATGGGTTTACCAGATTTCACTCTGCTACAAGAAACTTTAAGCCTCATCCTATAAATGCATTCAATATAGCACTTGCAGTCCTCCTACTGGCATACTCTCTCTCTAGGAATTTTCCCTTAATTTGCTTCAAATTTTTAAATATTTACCAATGTTTAATATTAATGTTTAAAGCATATTAAAAAATAGGAATGAAGCAATCAAAATTTACTTCCGATGAGCTCATGCTATCGCAAGTTAAAGTCTCCCATCACGCATGCTGTTTACAAAATTATGAATTGTGCTACTCATATAAATCTAGTTACTAATAATTCTTGGAAGTGCAGGAAAATATTAGCACGCAGCTGCAGACAGTGAGCATTCAGAAGGCAGCACAAGAGGAGAACCCATCCTGCAGCCTCTGCTAACTGGCCTATCTACATTCCAGCTGCATCAGTCATGTTCTGAGCAAGTGTGCACTGATGAATGATTTGTACATGTGGCAAAATTTTACAGTGTATTATCTGCCGGTTTTGTGGCAAAAACTCATTCTGCTGAAAGGTGGCTCTGGGAAAATAAAGCACTATTTTTGTGTTTATTATATTTCTGTCTAAAGCATGAACTACAGGAAGGTACAATGCTAGCTACAGCTTTCCATTCTTCTCTTTAAAGCAAGGCAAAAGTTGCCAAAAAATCCATTTTTGGTTAGCTAATATTAAGCAAGACAATAAACTGAACCACCATAATATAAACCATAACATATAAGATTCACTATATCATGTCCTAAATTCTACTTTCTGTTTCCAGCACCAGGTGTGAAGTTCATATGTTTTAAACCCTGTTTTCACAGCCCAGAAGGAAAATAAAACACTCCTCAGAGAGCACAGAGCATCAGTCTCATCTGCAAATCTGCCCATTATTTTTAAGGATGGTATAAAATTCAACCTCTTTGAAGTAGCTAGACTGAATACCATCTTAAATAAATGTTTATGCAGTTTAGGCATGCTATACATGCCTATTTGGGTATTTCTGAAATGCAGAATCCTACTGCAATGATAAATACAAGCTCTCCTCAGTTTCTTCAGCAGGAAACAACCTTAAAGTCACATTGAAAAGTGTAGGCCAACTCACTGAGCATTCAAAATCAGCATTCAGAAATGCTTTTATTTTTATTTAATTGTAGTGTGAGGCAGAGAAGGAATAGACAAGAAGGTGAGGCAGCATGAACACCACCAGAAAAAAATTCTTGTATATAATATCTGTGGAGTCTTTTTTCTAATATATTTGCTAAGCTAGCTCTTTTCCTCCCACTTTTCAGATTTAAACTACACTGTCACTAAGTAACACATACCACTGATTCTTCAGAAATTCCTGTTTAAATTCAGAAACAGTTACGAAAACAACAAAAAAAATGAGAATAAGCTAAACTAATGAGCCTATTTTCCCAACCTGCTCACCATATCAGAAGATTATTGTGGCTGTGATAGGAACGCCTGACACCAGCCCTGATAGCAGTACTCGACCCGGGGTGGCTTTTGCTTTTGTTTATCTTTTCCCTGAAGTCACCAACACTCTGGGTTTCTGCAGCTCGGCCTATGACATGTCCAGAGGCTGGTCGGGCCACGTAGGGCTCCTCCGCCCCGTCCCGTGCAGCACCTGGTGCCACCCGCGCGGGGGACGCGGGGCTGGAGGGACCGGCTCCAACAGCAGCAGCTACAGGCGGCCGCGCAGGGAAAACGCTTGGGCTGCCGCAGCCCAGCTCATGGCACAGGAGCGGGAAGGGAGAAGAGGGTGCAGGACATGAGAAAACCCCCTCGGCCAGGGTTTAGGGCCGTTCCTCGTTCGCTGTCCACAGCAGAGCACCCCTAGAGATCTTCCAGATGATCTTGTATTTGTCCTGACTTACAAATGTTAGCTTTGACCTCGCCTGAGTTGCTGAGGGCAGCATATGGTACAGAACAGATTTAATGGTACTTTTCTCCCTGTGTACTAACTAGCCCAATACCAATAAAAGCAGAATTGAATCACTCCTGTTAGCACCTGGTTACTCAAAAATTTACAAACTGAAAACATTTTATATTGATGTTAAAAGACTTGGTACATTATTTATTGCATAACAGCTACAAATAAAAGTGTACTGTCATGCACTGTCTAAGCATTATGCAGCATTATTAAATATACATCTCAGTGTTATAACTCAAAGAATGACGACCACAAGACAGGCCAAACAGCATCTACTAAAAATACATCCACACACACACATGTATGCATATATAGATACACATGCACACACTTTAACACACACACGTTCATAAACGGCATTCTGTGCTCTAAAAGATCTCAAGAATCCTCGTTTTCTTCAACCATCTCCACATAAGCTAGCTTACAAAACAGAAAGCACAAAACATTAAATATTTTCAAAAGAGTACTCCAAGAATTTTGTACTCCCTTAACAGCTATCGTAGCAATTTACTGTTACACATGCAGAAAATCCACTTAAGTGCTTCAGCTGGGCTGGGGAAACACCATTCATTCAATAATAAAACACACTCGAATGTAGACTAGTGCATCGAATAATCCCCTACTACCCACAGGACACAGCAGTGCTGTACAACCCAGGCACAAGCTTGTTCTCCTATGAAACAACAGTCACAGGTCATACAAAATATAATCAATGATGTTTCCTGAAACAATTTGATTTGGGAAGGAATCTCTGATGTATTAGTCACTGAGATTAATTGTAAAATAATTCAACAGCAGGATTGTTAGATCTCTTAGTACATTTAGAAAATAACCAATTATTTTTTAAATACTCATATAAACTGAAAAAGTAGAAAAATTATTTTTATTCTTTAACTTCTATTCTTTATGCACAAAAAAGAAATGAAGCTTCCCCTACTATTAATTTGGTTCCCCTGATTATGAAATTTAAACAAAAAAAGCACAACACTGAATGATGACATCTGCTTAATTACTTACTGTTTAAAAAAAAAATGTTTAAACTATTAAAAAGTGTCACATGCTATTATTCTCCCATCAAAAGTATGTGCTATTATTTTCTCTCAAACATCTTCTTTGTTTGTTTGTTTTTTCCCAAACGTGGCTTGGAAGTTTTGATTTTGTGTCTATAGCCTGGTTTTATAGAAACGAAAGTAAAGGGGAAACTTTAAAGAAAAAAATAGATGACTTCTTTTTGTGCTTCAAAATTTGTAAACACTTCTGTATGAATTAAACTTGTAAGCCTTTAAAAAAATAAGAAAGTATTTTTGTGTATCAACAGGTGAAGCAAAAGAAGAACTGAATTTTCTGGAGCAGTGTAAGTATTTATCTTTCTGAAACAGATTAAAAACTTTTCTTCTTTATCACTTGGAAATGACTTCTTGAAATATATGTATTTTAAATGCATAATACACAAAATGGTAATATTTTACTTCTTGGTGTGGATTTTGAATCAAAAAATAGTTTCCACTTTCATGTGCCTCTTCTAAAATGTACCAGAAGTTACATAAAATAAATCTCTAACAACACGTATAAAAAAAAGATACTTTAAAACTTTTAATTTGTGTGTCAATGCACAGGAAACTATATATTGGGGTGCTTAGAATCTTGGGGGAGGGGTGTCAGCTTTATATTAAGACACGTTCTGGTTTATACAATTTGAAAGTTTGAAAAGAATTTAACATTTAATAAAAAGTTTAAATTACATTTTCTACATGTCAATTCTCACTCATTTGGCTTGTGAATAAATCAGATTTAATATCCACATCAGTACATATCCAAGGATGCTGATATCCAAAATCTAATACAATAACTCAAATAAAAAACTCCAAAACCTCAGAAAATGAAGCAGATGCCATTAACTCCTAACTGATCAAGCAGCACAACTAAAAGCAAGACACATCAAAATTAGGGTACATACTGTTTGTCAAGTATGGAAAGGTTTAAACAAGGATTTGATACCTATACTGAGAAGTAATATTAAAAATAGTAATATAAAAATTATCCCTCCCCCCAAAATCACATATCTTGCTTTTATGTATTTAAATTAATCAATAATGAATTTGAAATTGCAAAATTCCTGGCAGAGAAAATGCTAAAAGCTAGTGAGATACACACAAAAAAAAATTAAATAAATCCTCAGGCAACACGATATAGGAGCATCATATGATTTGTCATCTATTTACTAACTCTTCAAGCTCATAAAGGTCACCTCTGACCCGTAACAGGCACATGCTATCAATTTTCAAGCCATGCTCCCCTACAGTACCCGCACTTCCATCCACTATATGCCTGGAAATACTTAATAAGATCAAAGCCTTTTCTCCTGCTACAAGAACAAAGAGAAATGTTGTAATAGAGTGATCTGTGCTCTAGAAAGAATAAAATCAAAACTCCATGCAAGTTATACTCCCTTTGCTTCAGGAGTATTGTATAGTTAATTTTACTTAAGTCTTATATATATCTTCACATAAAACTTCAAACAGACTGTTTTAGCTTAGGAGCAGACATGAAAGAGAAATAATTTCATATTTGAAAGGCAGCTGGCATTTATACCAAAGGAAATGAAATAGAGACCAAGCAATTTTGCTGATTCTCCTAACCCCTCTTCCAGAGTCTTTTCTGTTACTCAAGGAGCTCACGCAGAGCCTCCTTAATGAATATAAAGATCCACAGTTTAATTACCACTGAACAAAAGTGTTGGCAAAAAGTTTACCAGTAAAGGCAAAGCTCGTGTGGGCCCATGGGAGGAAAAAGGCAGTTTAAAAAAAAAAAAAGGGGGGGGGGTCAGCATCTCCCATTTCCTATTTCATCTGTTATTTTTAACAACAGAAGCAAAGCCACATACAACACCGAAACAAACTACCATGCTAGAGTAGATTTACTGCTCAAATTTCAAATTATGCCCCCCCCCCCTTCAGGGGCTGCAGCGCCGCTTTTTCGCCCGCGGCTGCGCTAGCACCGTGGCCGTGGGGAGAGCCCAGGCGCGCGGGGACGCGGCGC
>VZSV01000070.1:2684456-2694878 GCA_013398735.1 Nothocercus julius
AAAAGGCACTTTAATCTCCTAAAAGCTGGCAAAATACAAAAATGTTCTTTCTGAAATAATTCAAGCATACTAGAAAGTCAAATCATTAAAAATACTTCCATGGAAACTAGATCCAATTCTTTGAAGTAAGGATCGCCATCGACATATTTGCAATTGCTAGAGCACCTCCACGTATGTGTGCTCCGCTTTCAAAATGGTTGTACTTGGGAGGAAGGGCAAGATCAAGTCCCCACACAATTACTAGTATGCAACTGTGTTAAAAATGATGGCATAAATGTTAAAATACACAGTGTGAAAACCTAACTTTGCTACACAGTGTTAGTGCTTCCTTTCTCCTCCCTACAGCAGCCTGCTCTTTAGGTACTTGTAAAGAACATCTGCGATGAAAAATCTCTATAAAACATTAACTGAGAATATTTACTAACAAAATTAGCTTTTATCAGTACAAGGTAAAATTTAGCTTTTATCAGTACATCGACATTTACCATCATGCAGGTACGAAAACAATAATAAATCAATGCGACTGCACGCAGCCAGTGCAAATGCCGTCTACATCTGTAGACAAACTAGCCTAAGGAGGCTAGGTACCTCCATCACAATTCAATAAACAAATTTGCTCCTGAATTACGTTCCAACAAACCTAAAGGACATCCATTTCATTTCACTGAAAAGGGAATTAGTTGTCCTACCCTCGGTTTCATTAATGGGAGTAATATCTGCGTGTAACACACTAGAAATTTATCACTGTATCTGTACTAAAATATTATTTTTCACTTACATCTGCAAAGTTTATTCATCTTACAGGATCAAGTCATAATTCCATCAAACACATCAAACTTCATCGCATGGGTTTGACCAGAAGGGATGAATAATGGGCATAAAATGAAATATTTTGAAAAACTGCAGAAAAACTTAACAGGCGATGCTGTTGCTATTCATTCTGCATGTGAAGGAAGTACTACCCGCTAACAACTCCAAATACTTCTGAAGTCCAAAGAAAGTTTTTTGTTTTCTGGTTGCAATTCTTTTTAATCCCCATTTAAGCGAAGCAACAGCTGCTCTGAAATTTGTTTTCTTAAGAGAATCAGGTTACAGTGAAATGAATCATTGCTGGATCAGTGATACTGTACTCAATGCAGTTGTTTACTCCATTTTTCCTTGGTGACAAGTCAAGGGTTAATCTTATGACTCAGCCTGACAAAACAAGTCAGCTGGAGACAGGGCCAATTTTTTAAACTTGATTTCAGACAGACATGCCGTCAGCAGAGGAGCACTGAACTGATATGCACTTTGTAGCCTGAATTGTTTCCACTCATGACCCTGTAGAGTGTGTCCAAAACAATAAACCGACTGTTTCCCTAAGTATATAGATTAGGAAATCTGATGCAAACTGAAATACTGACCTAATAATAAACCAGACCACCAGTATAAGAGTATTTTCAAAGATCATTTTCAGACTAGAGTTCTTTTATACAAACTCTGTATTCTCTTTAAAAACACAGGCTTTTATGTCAAATACATTTTTGTCCAGCTTGTCAGAGCCACAAAACAAAAACACAATAAGCATATATAGCCCATCATTTATGAATTAGTATATATAATACACTTTCCAAGATCATATAGATCACTGAAAATTACCTGTGGATACCACAAAGTATTTGTGATATGCACAAATTAAACAAGTTTATTGCCTTTTATTATTGTGTTAATTATTGTAAATGGGTCTGTCTAAACACAACAGAGGCAAAACTTATACACTGAATTACCTGCAACTAAAATTTAAATTTCCTCTCTCACCAATAGCAGCATTTGTTGCACATTAGCAAGAAAAAACAAGTGGAGAGTATGCTTAAACCCTTCTGAAAAACGCTATTTAGTACTCCCCCCACCGAACCTGCTGTTGCTGGGGGTACCAATACTCTTCTCCTTCCTAAGTTACGTTTCTGTTTCCAGAGGACAATGGGCAGCTGCAGAAACCCCGCGGCCGCCTCGGCTGCTCGCCCAGGGGAGCGGAACTGCCCCAGCGCCCCAGGGCTCACCAGCACCAGCGCGCCAGGGCTCACCAGAGTTAACAGAACTGGGACCTGGGCAGAGGAGACAGACCCCAAGTGATGCCCCCCATGAAGTAAAGGCAAGGATGGGGCCTACAGGATGAAGGACACAAAAGACTGAGGAACAGCCTGTTGCTAATTAAAACACAGGCAGCAACTTGACCAAGCAACTTCTGTTGCAACAGCTCTGAAGTGACTTCTAGGAGTCTCAGTTCCTCCAACAGAACTTATTTTAAAACCACAAATTTATGATGGTTAACTAGAGCAAGGCCAGAGTTAGGATCACTTGTGAAGTTGTCTAAATCATGCACAATGCGGCCACTAACACAGCCTTGTTTTCAAGCCTAAGAATCAAATCTAGCTGTTCTGAACGGAAAACATAGGTTTATTATACAGTCTTTTATTTACTCCATCAGCTACGTTAAATATAATAAAAAAGCCACGAAGGGAACTGCCCAGTAAAAAGGCAGAAGAGACTAACTTTATAGAAGGCAATTTTAAGCAACTGAGTAGCTTTTTATGGCAAAAACAAAAGATCGCAAAATCCACAGGAAGTTTGAAGCAAACTGGTTTGCTTATCACTGCCGCAGCTGGCAGCTTTGGAGCTTTCCTGTTCAAAAGGCCTGGCTTTAACTTCATGGTTTACATTCATGTTGCGATAACCAGAGGGAAGGGCTGAAAGGGGCCGAAAAAAAGCCCAAATACGAATGTGATTAGTATCAAATGCCATCTGTTATTTTTACCTGGCAGTACTATACGCTTTTTATTTTTAATAAAAATTCCCAATCACATACGACATATTTAAATGAAAAATAAATTGAGTATATTTTTTTTTAAAGGAAACTATAATTAGAAAGCTAGTAAAGCCAGTAAAAAGCAGTAGTTCTCCAAATAATGTTGAACATTAGTTGACTGTATTTTTACATGGAAGTTTTACTAGAATGGAAAAATGAGGAAAAAGAAAAAAGGTAGTATTGCTCCCCTGCTTCAGAATCAACCCCAAAGCTATTTATTTGAAGATCTTAAACTCGTGTTTCAAAACTTTTTAAATATCACTTTGATAGGTAACACATTATTAACTCTCAAATTCAGAAGGAATTGTACTGAAAATATTAGCACTTAAAAATATTCTGAAAACCTCTATATGAAGCTCTTCACTGAAAAGAAAATGTTTATTATCCTGAGAAAATAACCAATCGCACCAAAGCCCAGTAATCACCCAGCTGGAACGTGCCAATGTGAAAAGGTGATTAGACTTGGGGAGACCTTTACAACTTCCTGCAAAGATTGAGTCTGTTTGTGCAACTTCTAGAGCAGTTCTGAGTTACGCATCTTTTCACAGCAATGCAGTGCAGCCAAGAATATTTACTTGCAAAATCCGAAAGTGATTGAGGGGTCCCTCTGCTGGCTCGACTTTAGTATCATTTAACTTTTATTTCTAAGTGCAGCCTGTTCGCTGCACTCCTGCCGCCCCGAAGGGGAAGCGGCCGCTCCAGCTGCACTGACACCGCTTCCCTGCAGGTGGCTCCATAGGCAAAACGCGAGCCCAGACCGACCCACACCAACCCCTGGAATTTGTTCAATAATTCAGCATCAGACAAGCTTTAGAAGACTGTCCGTCAAAACGCAGGTAGCTAAGCTGTGCCTCGGCATGTGCTGTCTCTGCGTTTCCCCGGTTCTCTGAAGCTCCAACCTGCTGCTTTTGCAAATGCAGCTGAAGGATGGAAAGAAAGCAAACAGCCCTGCTGCCAGCCACAGTCAGGAATGTGGCCAGGATGGCCCTGCATCTAAACCTAAATCCTGTAACTAAATTCCCAGGATTGTACAAGCTGTTTTCTTTACTAGTCTTGGCTTCCCAACAAATTCAGCAGCACTAAACAAATACATATGTAACACAATTTTTAGTTTGTGCGTGTAAATTAACATCTTCATCAGAAATGAGTTTGAAGACAATGCAGTGCTGTTCCATAAATAAACACACGCGTGTCTGCACATATGTGATTTTATCCAGCCAAGGGAGCCTAGGTGAGCAGGGGGCCCGGCTGCCCCTCGCTGCCCCCCATGGACATCAGGGATTCCCACAGCCAACACCACCACCCTGCACGCAAATCCGCTATCAAGTAAAAGATACTTAGCAGGAGTCTTCAAAAAAGCTGTTATCTGTGGTTATAAAACACCACATTCATTTATGTTAACAGACACATTATCTTAGAGGTAAAGCAGAAGTTGCAGCAGTTCTGTATCAGTTCTCTGTAAAATTAAGCAAAACACTATACAAGTTGCAATTAGTGTTATTTTTTTCAGATGGCAGTTTCAGAACTATGCACTGATTTAAGATTCTCCTGTACAGGTACCAAGCAAACATTAGATGCTCTTGAGTGGGATCTGTTACGAAAGCTTAAAAACAAGTAACATTAAAGTTCATAACATTAACTCCAACAAGTCTGAACTCAACAGAGCAATAATTTGTCATAAGGAAACCGTCTTGGAAGGCTTTCCCAGAACAGATCTCCCACTGCAACTCGCACAGCCAGGGGCCGGGACAGACACTTTGCACAGGAGATCTGAGTGCGACCCAAACCTCCCAGTTCAGAGATGGTCACTAAGGGCCTTAACTGGGCTTCGGCACAAACTCTGCCTCCGCTCACGGCAGTGCTTTGCTATGAACTGCTTTGCTGTTTAGTGACAGCTAAACACTCTGACCTTCTCCCATAGCAAAGAGAAGACCGGACATTATAATCTGAAGCTGCTGTTCTTCTCAGGTCAGTTTCAAAGTTAAAACTGAAGAAAACTGCAATAATATAACTAGAAGACCAAGTCCTAACAAAATGATTGAAGAAAATGGTAGCAACCATTTCTTAGACGACTTCCCTAAAGATACCGCCCTTTGAACCAGGGCAAAGGAAAGAGTAGAGTGGAGCAGAGCCACGTAAGTATGGGAGGAGAGACCCGTGAATCACAACCAAGAAATCACGAGTTCTGTATTATTTTACTCATACAGATTTGTTTGCCTGATTCCATTACTTGATATTGTCTTATAAAACACAGCACAGTATCAAAGACAAGGGGCAGCTGAGCTACTTCTGTCTTTGAGCATTAAACACTGAAGACAAGGGTGATGGTTGAACATTATCACTTGACTGCACAAGGCAGTTCAAAACAGCCCCAAACAAACACTAAAGGCTGCCCTCGCTATTTTCACATAATTGCTGGCCAGTTCAAAAAATCCCCACCATGAAGTCAGTTAAACATCACAGGACAGAACTATGCAGAAGGCTTCACTCAGGCACATGTTTCCAAGCGGAACCATGGACTTAGCCAGATTAATGTCGCTTTATGCCAGGTTACTTCAATACACATCGAACTTTCTAATATTGAGGATAATTCTCTAAAGAAAGTCCTCCCACCTTGGTGAATGCAATAATATTTTTAATACAACCTAATTACTAACATCTCAAATACTGGACTTCAAATAAACACCCTGAAGTCTGGCTTGTTTCCCCCCCACACTTCAAATCACCTCCTTTTGCTGCCAGGGGAGAGGTGGAGGAAAGAGGGAGAACAAAAGTTATTCTCCTATAATACCTTCAGGCCCCTTTGGTATCTTAAGGCATCCCTTTCAACATATTTCTGAAGCTCACTCTTAAAATCTAACATGATACGAAAAATGCCTGTAGTACTTTGGAGGTAACTGTGCATGCAAACCAACTTCTTACCAGCTTTTGTTAATAAAGAATTCCTGCAAAGATTAGCACATGCAAAATACATTTGCTCAATATATTCATATACAGAATATATATGAATACATATACATATATTCTAGAGGGTGATACATGAGAAACCCCTAAATCAAGGTATAAATTGTCTTAAAAGTATTGCTAAATTCTATTGAGTTTAAAATTTAGACAGATCTCTGCTATTAGAAAGCAGACGGATCTCTGCTATTGTTCATTTGACAATCTCTTATTAAATAACTGGCAATCTGAAGTTGAATATTAACTGATAGTCTTGAAGTCTAAAACATCCTGCATCTCAAAGCAAGTATCAGAAATGGCACTACACAGAAAACAGATACGTTTGCCTGGGTGCCACAGCTGATTTTCCATGCATTTCCATGGAACCCATGTACACTGTGTACTTCAGGTTATTTCTTAGCTGACAAGGGATGAATAAACAACAAAAGAAAGATCATAGATATTTACAGGATTTTTTTCTTAGAATTATTACTGCACGCCAAGTCCTGATTGTGGCACCGGTCATCAGCACTCGGGATGCCCTCACTCCCGACAGGGCACGCGCAGCTCGCGCCTCACCGCCTCGCTGCGGCTGGTTCCACCTCACACCACCTTACTGCCGCCTCTGGGCCCTGCTCAGGCAGCGCCCACACTCAGAGACGTCCTCAGAAATACTGCAAGGGTTTTGAATCTCTGATGATAATGGAGCTGTCACTAAGCAGGATTTTTTTTTTTTCTGTTACTGTAATAAAACCTGCTCACAGATACCTTTTTGTTCCGCTTAAGCCTGGCTCAAGTTAGCAGTAAGAAGAAATAAGCAGTGAGGTCTAGTTTTTATTCTTCCTACAACGCTTTAGATTTGGTAGTTTAGTTACAATACAACATAAATGCTTGCAAATTAACATTTAAAATTCTGGGGAGCAATAACCTGTCACTTAGACAACTTAAGTTAGGAGAACTTAAGAATACATTTGCCTGGTGTATTTCTGGAAATAAAACCTGAACATTTGTTTTTTTTACAGCGAAGGGACAAGTTCAGATTCCCAGTTGCTTTCCAAAAATAACTAAAGAATTTGTTAGCATTTTTCTATATAACTATTTTTACTTTAGACTCTGAAAAATACAAATGGAAAGGAAAATAACAAAACAAGCAATTTTAGAAAATATCAGATCTGCTCCAGAGAACAAGATACAAACTAGAGGAAAAAAGATGTAATCCTTATTTCTTTAAAAATGTATATCCAACTTTTTATCAAGGTATTTTTAAAATAAGTAAAGAAATCACTTAAAACACATCTGCTCAATTTTGATACTCAGTATTATTCAGTTTTACATCATGTTCCAAACAGAACAATATCTCTCATTAGTGATGGGGTTTTTTTTGTTTGTTTTGTTTTGTGTTTTTTTTTTGGTAATTTGTCATTTCACTTCAAGGCTCTGCTCAGGACTGGAAACATTTAAATACAGAGAAACAGTACTTAAAAAATGCATCTCAGCAGTCATCGATTATTCACAGTAACAGCACTTTATTGCTGAGATTGGTAGAGTATTTAATAAAAAAATTTAATCAGCATTTTGTTGTCTTCACTCTTCATTCAGAAGACTAATTAAATGTAAAACATTAGAAAAATACTGCTTCTTAAAATTAATGCCTAGTAAGAGAAATGAGATAAATTTTTCATTCACTAAAATGATCTCTTTACCTGGCTAATTCTACTAAATATTAAAGACGTAATGTAAGTTTTATTACTCTCCCAGAATTACAGTAATAAATTACATGAAAATTGCACTGCTATGTGTTTCAGCTTCTCTGACATTTTAAATACATTTTTGTTAATCTAGCAAAAAAATCATCTGCTAGACTGTAAAGCCATCCTACATAACACACAACTGTTAAAATGTAAATTGCCAAACTATTTTTAGCTGCTGCTGAAGCTGGGGGCTGGGGAAAGGAAGAAGCATGGGGGGGAGAAGGAAGAAAGAAAGAAAGAAAGAAAGAAAGAAAATAAAAAGAAGATTCCTGGCCTCGGGAATAATGATTTGAGGCATTGTGTACATTTTGTTTATCAAGCAGCTATTGAGCCTCTAGTGGGGCCCAAGTGCTTATGCAAGCAGAAGCTTTTAAGAGTGCCTGCAGCTGCAGCCGTGGCTCCCAGGTAGGCTGCAGGTTCAGGCACAGCTGCCCCGGGCTCTCTGCAGCTATCGCTGCTCCATCTGCAAGCACAGTTAAAACAGGATTTCAGGTTCAGGTTCCTGTATATATCACAGCGAGCAGGGGGAGGGCGAGGGGAACGAAAGGGAGGAGAGAAGGGGGGGAGATGCAAGGGCTAGGAGACACGGTCCATACTTCAGGCTTAATACAGAATAAAAAGATCAGGCCCATTTTGCTCCCAGTATATCACAGCAGCCTGTGCAGCCCGCGCCATTCAGCCTATCCGGCTTTGAGTTATGACTCATCCAAGTGCACCTGCGCCCATGTGTTAAGCGCTGCCAAATAAAAGCCCAACATCCATTTACACAACAAAGAGATGTACCCAGCGCGGCCCCGGCCCCGCCGCTCGCCTCCGCACAGGGACGGAATCATTCTGCCCGTCTCTTCGCTGGGGATTTTTCACCTCACGTGGATTTTTAAATGCAGATTCATTTATAAACAATTTTCTTCCTTTTAAGAATAAAGCATATTTAATACCACAAAACACCCCTATAGCATTAGATTATCACAGCCATTAATGATTTTTCCACCAAAACCCTTCCAACCTTTTTCATCAAAGCCCTTTATTCTCGAAGGATAAATTTTCAAGCAAAGAGGGATCAACAAACTAGTTGCTTGAAAGCTTTCCTGATGCTAGGCTGAAGTTAGGAAAGGCTTAATGAAGGCTTTAAAATCCACCAGGGCTTCACAATGAACATCTGACTCGGTGATTTATGCATATTAATAACCTCAGTCCTACTGAGGCAAGCTGAGCTGTACATGTCCTCCGAATCTTAATGTCTTCAGCTCCACTGGGATTATTACAAATGTAAATTTCTAAGATTCTCAGCTATTAATCTCTGTCTGTCCTCCTGTTCAGCAACATAATGACTAATTAAACATCAAAAAACCTGTACAGGAGATCTTCTTTGACAGCTCCTGGCCCAGCTCTCTTCCCAAGAGAGGAATTCAAATGACAGGGACAAGTGGGTAGCAGCATATGAGCAAGCTACAAATCACTGCTATGAAATCTAAAAATTACACATCAAATGTGTATTTAGTCCTGAGGAACCACTC
The DNA here is from genome assembly GCA_013398735.1 of Nothocercus julius. Lineage (NCBI taxonomy): Eukaryota > Metazoa > Chordata > Aves > Tinamiformes > Tinamidae > Nothocercus > Nothocercus julius. The sequence goes on from VZSV01000070.1 coordinate 2,693,510, forward strand.
CCAATTACCCGGCCTAGATGCTTGTGCCCAGCAGACAGCCTTCCCAACAGTGGGCTAAATGATTTGGATGGCAGGTAAGCAGAGCATGCTTTGAGCCTAGTTTATTACATGTAAAAATTTTAGTACTTACAGAAGAAGGCAAACCAGGGGGCACCTTTCTTACTTTCTTTGTCTGTAAAGGATCTGCGTACAGAAAAACAGGACATTTCATCAAGCATGCTGTCTTACAGATGGAAATAAATGAACAGCTACCTCATACATCGCTTTATTTCCACAATGGATTTCCTGTTTTCTAATTTCATGCATCTTTTTTAATCTGCACCAACAAAATTTGTTTCTAACACCAAAGCAAGTAGGTATTTAAATATGTAACGCACTATTGTCCTTGTTTAAAATAAAGCTTTGTTAAATAATTACTTTTGATTCTTTCCATAAGGAAAAGATATATTCCTAAAATGACTACAGGGAACACTGATGCCATTACACACTAATAAACAAAGAATGACTAGACAGCAATGCTTTCCTTTTCTGCAGTTTAAAAGCAGAACATGCCTTACAACATACTGAAGACTGATTTATTCTCCAAAAAATAGTAACAAAATGTAAAATTCTACATGGTTGAGGCAATACAAAGCTATAAATAATAGCAAATCCAATAAACTATTTACTTTTTCATAAGTCATAAAGACAACACAACTCACTTTTCATGTATTAGGAAAGTTGGAAATACAATACCTGCTTCTTTCTACCAATAATTATCTTCACATCACAAAAGTGGGCAGCTAGTATCACTACTTAAATAAAAACTCTGAACCAGTTTAGTTGGCTTCTAATAAGATCCACCCGGATAGCACTCGTGCAAATTAGGAGTTAACTGATGTTCTGGAGACCAATAAATATCTCGTAATATTATCATTTCTACAGTTGACTGAGCCTTCAATTAAAATACAGAATTTCTACTTTTCCATATTTTGTTCAGAATATATAATCACAATTTTAGTATAAGATATGACAAGACAAAAATTAATTACTCCTTCCTCTGTGTTGTGAAGGCAAGAAACTGCAGGTGAAAATATCCTCTGGATATCTTTACTCTGTTCATTTCACATGGTATGTCTGAATAGAAAACAAAAGGATTTGGGGGATTTTAAGAGAGATTTGCAGTGCACTCAAAGTGTGACCCAGAAGGCAACAGTGCCCGATTTGAATGAACATTCTGCAGTGGGGATTTTAAAAAGAGTTTGCTAAAATCCTGGACAGGCAACAACTTCTCCAGGATAAAACTGACATAATTCAGCTTTGCTTTAAATTCCCAGCAGCTTAGTAACCTCTAACTAGTCCACTAGAGAGACAGAGAGAGAGAGAGAGA
>VZSV01000070.1:2696642-2730293 GCA_013398735.1 Nothocercus julius
ACAAGTTAAAGCTGAAAAACTATGTTACTGACCAAGAGCTGGTGAGTCATGAAGTGGTCTTCGGCGTTGATTTGTGCCAGAGAATGGGTAGTAGGTTGTTCCAGGTTTTCCTGAGGATGACAGCTGACCTGGACTTCCAAGCCCCATATCTGACCGAAGCAGACTAGACTGCAAAATATATGGAGTAAAGTAAATTTAAGCTCTATAAAATTAAACTGTTAATATTCATGTTAATAAGGCATTATTTGCATATATTGCTCCTGCCAGTTAGAGCCATTTATTGGGTTTTCAGCAAAGGTCTTAAGAGTTCAAAAAACAATGTTGACTTGTTAAAATTAACATTCAGAGAATATACTGCAGATTAAGAAAGGTAGAACAAGTTTGGCTGGGAGCCTCCCCAGAGCACAACCATTCGTGTTTAAAAGCTGGTGTTTAAAAGGTCTGAATGAATCAATTCATACTCAAACCATAAACAAAAAATCAAAATACTTTGTTTAGCTTGCAATGTAACACCTCATCCATCATACAATATAAACAGAATTGATAAAAAAAATGCTAGAAGTTTATAGTGTGACATTAGGTTTTAGCACATACTTAAAAAGCCAGACTTACATTACATTCATAAAAACATGGTATAATTGTCCCAAAGATCATTCTTAAACACAGACACAAGAGATAGCAGAATAGATTAAAGCACAGAACACAACAAATCTGACATTTCTAAACCTCCAAAACCAACAACATGGTTGAATTCTTTTCTTCTTTTTCCATGCAGTGGATACAAACATATTAGCAGTTAAAATACGCATTCTATATTGCTTCGCCTCAGTATTTGGATTTCTCTTATGAAAATTAAATGAAGGTTGGCAGTTTATGTGAAGTTTGTTTTTTGGGTTTTTTGTTTTGTTTTGTTTTTTCTCCTTATGATCTGCACATGCTTAGCCTTGCTTTTGTCTGGAATAAAAGCCAACTGGGAATGCAAGTCCCAGACCCATGAAGCAAGCATAGTGCTCCCGAGCTTGAACTCCGGATGCTTCACCCAGCAGTGCTCACAGAGCCGTCGTTTCACCCTGCCTTACACACAGCATAAGGCACCTGGCTTACACTATTTGCAAAGACAATGCTTTAAGGTCAGCGTGTCCCTTCAGAGACAACTGATTTGATCTTCCCTTCTTCACGCTAGGTCGGTAGCCGGCGCGGACTCCTGTTGCTACTTGCAAGCGCCGGGCGGCAAGGAGCACCCGCCAGTGGGCGCAGGACAGGGGGTACGCTGGCGTGCGCTCGCATTGCACCACCATTGCCTCATCGCTGACATGAAACAGGACAAAACTGCTGGTGGGATTAACATTTAGTGGCACCAACAGGAAAAGCAGGAGGCATCTCCTTGCGGACCGCAACTCTCACACCGGTGATCAACCAAGAGCACTCACAGCCCAGCCCACGCGCTGCTGCTTCTGGAGGCCGCTGCAATAGTTGCAGGCACTGGTGCTCCTGGTCCTCCACACCCTTCCTACTGAGGCCTAAACACCCTCATGTAAATATATGCATACATATTTTTGGATTCAGTTGTGTCATTCAAGCTGATTCTTTTGGTGTCATCTACATATTCCCATCAGAAGCCCTTCACTTGTTTCATTATCAAGAACTATATGATTTGTATGATTAGAAAGATAAACAAAATAATCAATAAATGAGTGTCTTTTTCCGGATAAACAGATTTGCATCGTATCACTACCAAAATATGCAACTGTTACTTGACTAATGATTAAGCCTAAAATCTTGTAATTGAGAATAGTAGAGCATGAAGGAGTCATCAGTTACAAACTTAAAAAGATAACATTCATGGAGAGTGAAGTAACTATTTGTTACAGTTCTATGACAGTCTGAAGAACATCAAAGGTAATAGTGATAAACATTACACATAAGAAAAAAAGTTTCTCATCAACCCGAACAGTTATTGTTTGGGCAGCAGAAGCCAGGGACAGGCAGGGAAGGGCAGAGGTGAAAAGGTCCCGTTGTCCGTCCACCCTGCTTGCTCACAAGGGTTGCCAAACAGCACTAGAAGGGACATCCTACTCATGTTGAAAAACTCCCCCAACAGCATCTCCTTCTGAGCACCAGCAGGATTTTGCAAATGCAGAGGGGATCCATACAGACAACTAGAAAGATGCAGAAGGGTCCTCAGCTACACAGCTCATGTGGGTGCAGGAGGAAGAGACATAGCACTTCCCCCAGGCCACTCCAAAAGGCAAACATCTATATCTTTTCCAAACCTAACCTCCAACATGCTCCTAGTGGTATTTGCCATTCTTGCTTTCATCCTGCTGAGCACTCCAGTTCCTGCCGTTTCCATCAGATCCCCTACTTCAAAGCAATATGGCTGCTGCAAGAACACGAACTAAGTGTTGGTGCACCGAATATTAATTCTTTGCAAGCAAACTAAAGTATTACATTGAACTCATCCTTTCACATTTGCTGGTGCAGCTACCTGAGATGGTGACTCCAGCAATGATGCGCCACAAAAATTAGCAGGGTCTCTCACAGAAACGAAAGTTAAGAGACACCCCCAACAACTCAAACTGTGCAACCTACTCTAATATGATGGGTCTATATAGTATTTGGTTAGGATTTTTTATTCAACAAAACCCTTCTGTCATTGCTGCAATCAAGCATGGTGTACATATTAAGTCTGTTTAAAATTTTATAATTGGTCTTCAGTTTTCCCAAATAAAATAAAAATAGATGTCATTAGTTCAACTTATTGATTTTTCTGCCTGTCTGAACCAATTGAGGAGCAATATTGATTGGGACTGAACTTTTCCTAAGGGCATCTGATAAAGAAAGGAATACAAAAATACCACTGAGGATTCCAGGAGGAGCAAAAGGGCTTTGTGTTATCAGCACCAAGCGTCCCTGCCCGATGGCCCGAGGCCCCGGGGTGGCGCCGCTCCGCTGGCAGCGCTCGCCGCAGAGCGCGCCCGGGCCGCGCGCGCGCCGGGAACCGCATCTGCCGCCACCGACCCAATTACAAGAGAATAATCAGCGACTGGCTCCTCTCCTCGCCGCCACCCGCGCCCGGATTACCCTTAGATAAACACACATCGCGCTTAAAAATGCACCTTTTTGGATTTTTTAAGACATAAACCCAGCTTCGAATGAAACAAAAGAATATTTAAAGCAGTATTGCCCCTAGGGAATCTGTGTTCAATAGCTAGCCTAAAAAAGCTCTCATTTCACTCTAAGAACACAACCAGCTTAGTTTCAGTGAAGCTGCAACGGAAGGTAACTGCATTGCTTCTAAAATGTATCCCTCTCAGCAAATCCAAGTAGTTTCGACAGCCTAAAGGGAAACAGTACGACCTGACCCCCCACACCCTTCCCAAAAAAGGCTTCTGCAATCCAGACAAACGTTTTAAAGGGCTGCCTCGGCAAGGCAGAAAAGTGAGATGCAAGGGAAGCACTCACACAAAAACGGCAAGATGCAGGGGAAAGAATCACGTACGTATGTATATGTGCGTGTCTGTACACACATTTGTCACAGAAAACGAGCTACTCTAAAGCAGCTGCAAACATGTGCACACAAAGTTGGCTTCTATTCCCACCAACAAGCTAATCAGCCATGTGCCCGAAAATCAAAATGGTGCCGCTGAGAAACAACCCTCCGCCTTCAGTGAGCTTCAAGGACACTGGCCAGCGAAACACTAACTGTTTAGCACTAACTGCTAAATTGTTGATTTTGACCAAAAAAAAAAAAAAAAAAAAAAAAAAAAAAAAAAAAGGACTGTGGACAAGTAAAGGCCTACATATGTCTTCATAGGATATTTCCTGAAGTTGTCAAAGACTTATGCTATAAGTTAAGAAGCCCAAACTGTCTTTCAATAAACTTTTATTTTATTTTATTTTTTTTTAATAAACACACTTCCAAACACTACTGTGTAGTAGTTTGTATGTACTGTAAGGGTTTCCCATCCGCAAAACTGTATTTGTTATAGGCAGATGGCCTTGTGCTTGGCTTAAGCAATCACCATTAGTGGAATAAATCCTGTTCATTTTCATTTTTGGAAATGAAATGAGAGTTGCAACTTATGTACTTAAAATTTACATCTAAAACAAACAAACAACAACAAAAAAACACAAACAAGTCCTTCCAATGGACTAACCAACTAGATTTTACTTTGCCCACATCTTTGAGGTTTTGGAGTTAGCTTCCTCTTCAGAAAGTTTACATTTTGCTTCCCAGTACTTAGGGAAGTCAGTCCCCTATTTAAGAAAAGGGAACTATAGAAATTTCAAAATAACAAAAAGTTGCTAGCGTGTTTAGTTAGCAATAGGAGACTTACATAAATTATTTTGCTAATCAAAAATAAAATAATTCAACAGAGTTTATCTGAGTCTAATACTTCTTCTCTTGAATAGCAGTAAGACGACAGTTTACAAATTTTATGTTTCTTCTCCTTAGCATTTTTCAATTTCTCAGGACTACACAGAACAGTTAGTAAAAGCACCCTTCACCCTACCAAAAACTTGAAATCCTCCCTAGGGCACAGCAGAAGTTCTAATGTGCTGTTACTTTCATTCGCTGAGGTATTTGGAGGAAGATTAAGATATGTCTTAGCACTTCAAATGCCTTGCCTTATGAATAAACCATCATAATTTTATGTTCTAATTTAACAGAATGTGACAAAATGGAGAAATCTGCTAAACTTGTGCAGTCCCCTAGCTAAGTTGTACATATTACTGTGACTCCAAAGGAAAAGCTTGCATAAAATTAACAAATAACAAAGTGAGATCCTTGTACTGTATGGAGGCTTGGCCTGTAAAAAAAGCCATCCTGCTGAGCTGCATGGCATTCAGTCTAAGTCAAGGAAAACAACCAAGATATGAAATACTGAATTTCATGTTGCTCAAATCTTGACTGTTTGGCAACTCTGTGAATACAAACTTCAAGACAGAAAATGAACTTGGAAAACCACTGACATATGATGTAAATTCATTTAAATTTAAATTCTGGAGATATGTTTGCAATTATCAGCATGCTGTTAAAGAATCTCATCCTGAGAATATCATCAAATAGTAATGTGAAATACAGTGTTACCATTTTGAGAACAAAGGGACCCTGAATGAGTAATCAATAGCAACTGGCAGAAAATGAGGCATTAATTATGATCCTCTCTAGTGTTTTGTCTCAAACAAGGTTTCATTAAATATATTGTACTAACCTGTACATTTTCAAGCCATTACTAATAGATTCGATCAGATACATTTTCTATCTGTTTTGTGTTGAGGGAAAAATATCAGAATTAACACCTCCTCCCGCAAAAGGAACCCCCAAAACACGAAACAAAACAATCTCTAAAGCGTTATATGACAACTTGAACATTTTTTTTCTTGATCAATTTAAGGAAAAGCAGGAGCTGCTAATAAAACTCCTCAGGAGAGGATCTTCTAACATCATGCTGATAATTGCAAACATATTCCTCATTTAAAAAAAAAACAAAACTCAGATCTTATAATCTCAGTGTAGTCTCTTGAAAATTTAATTATCATCTCCTATACCTAAAGTATCATGCAGGTTTGAGAAGATAATGACAGTCATCCATCAACTGCATCCTGCCAGTGTAATCAGGCTAATCTAGCTCACTGGAGTAAAAAACAGCTACCTAGGGTACTAAATACTGAAGTGATGCAACACCGTAAACAAAATAACAGGCATTTAGTTTTAGTATCTTCCTAATTAACATTAGCACTGAAAAATATCAAGGTATCAATATATCCTCTTTTTCCAGATCACAAACTGCTTCTCCACAGCGTGTTGCAAGCAAGCGGATCTCCCGCCACAGAGAAATCTGTTGCTGCAGATCTCCACACTGAGCCTGAGCATGGGGAGGCAGAGGGGAATATCACAGCAAGGAATTTTTACAAGATTCAAAATCAGTTTTTGTAAGCAGTGGGAACTGTAGCGATTAAGTATGAAGAGAAGGAAATGTTTGGTATTTCTTTTGCATCTAAATGACTTTAAAGCACTCAATCAGTACAACTATTTTGAAGGAATACCTTCCTTCTCTTATGTGATGGTGCTTTCCCTGCACGGGTACCCTCTTTTGGCAAGAGCACAAATTTTGTCTTGTTCTTCTCAAAGCAGCCTCCTGTGGACGCTGGTGGCCAATCCCCGAGGTTCTGCTGGCTCAGCATGTCTCTGCTCATCCCCCAGGCAAGGTATTTTTGTCTTGCTCACTGAATGCGAGGAAGGCATTACTAAGCACTGTGATTACAGGTCAGACTCCCCTCCCTTCGCCTTTGAATCTTTCTGCCACATTATGAAAACAGTAATTTCAAAAGCTTCCTTACTGCGATTATACAAAAGCAGAAGGTTTGTGGAGAACTGCAAAATGTCAGAAGAGAAGCAGCTGAAGCGTTATTCATCTAGGTTTTAATTTTGTTTGGTACCAGCCTTCCTGCTTTTCTCTACGATTACAAGATATGAGGATGAGAATTAACATTATAGCAAAGCTTTTATGCTGCATCTTATTTAGAGAAGTTAGAGAGCAAAGGATAACACAAGCTGAAGCTATCCTTGCATCTGTTTCTCCTTCTGCATCTTCAGCACAATGATGGGAAAAAAAAATGGGGACCATTTGTAGTGTGTTATATGAACATGGGTAGAAGCTGTTTCTTCTCTCCAACACGACCAAGGGAAAAATCTCACCTCCTCCAAGCAGCAAACCAGACTAAGGGCAAAACAATGAGGACATCAGTATAACAGCAGGCCAGGTAAATCTTGGGACTTAACATGCAAAATCCGTTTGTTTTCACTTATGAAGGAAAGATGAACTGTGTATTACACATTGCTATTCCCTACTGGCACTGCAAAACCCCTGCAATGCCTTGAATCAGAGCTGTCACTTGCATCAGTGTTGCACTGCTTTTCTATTTCTATATGAACCATGGTTATGCAAGCATACGTATGTCTGAACAACAGATCAGGTTTTGCACTGCAACTGACTGCTAATCTACACAAAGATCATGTGAAAGTTCAGGTCAATACTAAGATGCTAACAAATAGATAGACAAGACCCTCAAATGAATATTTATCTTAAGCTAAAACATCACCACTACCAAATGTTATTCTTCTCCACCTGGTCTTTAGAAACCAGCCCAAGAAGCCCTCACTGTCACCTTGAGCAGTGCTCTGCAGCACACCAGAAACCGATACAAGGAAAATGGCTTCGTTCCAGGGAGGCAGAATTAAAACTGACAAATCTTGAAGGGGCAATGACAAATCTTTTTGCTCTTGTTCATCCATAGAGTACCTGTTCAAGATACAGTCTCTCCTGCCCACCCCAGGCAGCAAATGCTAAACAGCAGGTTGCTCACCCAGTTTGCATCCATCCCATTCCCAGTTCCATGCAGGGCCTGTTTTCATCTTAAGAGAAGCAGCCCATGCAAAGGCTGGAAAGGGACTGCATCTCACCTACTTTTCACGTCGCTGTGAAGGGAGGAAGAAAGGTAAAGGTAGGGTACAGCAGTTACAGACAAAAGAGAAATACTCCAAGGGAAAAATAAATGGCTGTCCAGCTCGTTAAAACTGACAACACACCTCTAGCTGGAAGAAGAGATTTAACTGAGCCCATCTTTTCTCCATCATGCCATACTCTCAAGAACCATGAATCTGCAACTGAGAAATACCCAGCTCTAAGACAGAAAGATTGACTAAGAAAATAAGCCAACAAAGAAACAAACAAAAAAACCCACACCCAACAAAAAAGCATCTGAACTTCATGGTTTGATATTCTCTTTACTACTGTATAGAACATTCATTATCTTAAATGCAAACAAAAACATGATCAGAAATTAAAGAGGCAAGAAAATTTGCCAGTCCTCGGGTGGTAAAGAGAAGGGCAAAGACAAGTAAACACTTGTCTGCTTCTTAAAGACATTCACAGTGATTCCTCCCAGAACTGCTCTCCTCTTATAAATAACATCCCTCTTCCAACTACAGCTAATTCTTAACACCTGCTACCCACTTCATTCAGTGATGTCTTCCCTGATTAACTTCAGGTGGTCACCTCCAGCACTGGAAAAAGAAATCTCGCCTGTGCACTGTACAGTTTTACTTTCTAAAAAGGTTCTGTCTACAAGCAGGCTCCCTCTCCACTGACAGGCAAGAAAGATTTCCCCAGCAGCACAAAGTCATTCACTTTCAATAAATCACAATCAACAGAAAGTAAGCATCTCTTGATTTTTATTTGATGAGTAAAAATGAAGCAAAATAAAACTTAAAGCTTGGACATTTCACTTGCCCTTAAAATCTATCTGCCTTACCAGCCCATCCTTCCAAGGCAGCATCAGCTGGCCGGAGCCAGAGTCAGCGCCTCAGTTAACATGTTGGCACCTTTCCTTGGGGAGCCCTTCTCGGACTGACAGCTCTGCTCTAAAATCCTCCTTCGGGGAGGCACCTTAGACCAAAGGTGTCAGATTAACAAGAAGGAGAAGATTAACAAGAGAAAATTTACAAGGTAGTTTACAAGTTAGTTTGTACAGCTTTAAAGTTAGAGTAGTATTAAAGAAACATCCCACCTAAAGATATTTTAAGATTTATACATTTTCCTACCTCAATAGTATTTGGATTCAAGCAGAAATTATGGTCTCTATACTGTTCATAAAATTACGTCAGGAAGGTGGAAAAGTAGCAGATATGACAGGTCCAGAACATCATCTACTTTCCATCCTGGTTGTAAAGATCCAGCTAAAAGAGCTTCAAAACATACTACCAACGCCAAGAAGAAAGAGCTTCCTTTCTTGCTATTTAACAGATACATTCCAGATTAAAAAGCCTTCTTGGGTGTTCATAACTGTAATTAAAAAAAAAGGTGCAAAACCCCTAACAGCACATATGCTTTCCTTTTATAATTAGAAATTTAAAGCGTGCATAATATTTATTATACACATATACTTTGAAGTGTGTATTCTATATTTGGATTTTAAAAAATCTAATCAGGCCAAATAGTAACTTATTCTATTAATGGCCATTTTAAAAACGAGGGGTGGGGGGAAGAGGAGACAGAGAAGGGACAGAGGGGATCTGAGACTCACTAGCTATCAGGCTTGGTGTAACACACTTCAGACAGCTACCCACCTTACAGCATTCCTTTTGCCACTTTAAACAATTTTTTTTCCTCTCTTACATACTGGTTTAGCACACAGGTGTGGTCTAAATATGCCTACTTTCAATCATTTCTGAAACAAGCTAGCTATATTTTTCTACTCTTTTAATTTAAACCCTTTCATTAGTTTTGTTATCTTTTCCTTTTGTTTCTTTTTAGTATTACAATACCGTATGAACAGATGGCGCATCCTCAACATAGAATGACTCCCTAATCATTTCTCTCAAAGAAGTTGAGTAGAGACAGAAATCCTGGAGATAAGCAATAAAAAAGATTCAGAATTCCTACAGGAAGAAAATGAAAACTACTAAATTCTCCATAAATATATGTGTGGGTGTACAAGAGAGTCTTAGTTTGAGGGCTTGCATATAGAAACGGCAGATCATATGTCAAGTCGCTAACAACAGGGACTAAGAAGAAAAATCTCCCAGTACATTTGTTGAACCCAGATGCCCATTAGTTCTCACACGTAGAGCCGGCTCTGCTTTGCAACGCAGTGCCATGGGAACACATGCCATGGTCTGGGACAATGAGCCTGGTCCTGGCAGAAGGAATTACTACAATCTCAGCAGAGCTTTTGAGGAGCAGCTACGAGGAAACACTGCCACGCTGCTCTGACAGCTACACCTGCACACCAGGAAAGTCATGTCTGGAAGTTTTCATACACATTTAAAGAATAAAATAGCCTCTAACCACATTTTAAAATGAGATGTGCTGCCAATACTTTTTTCTTCTTTGACTCATACATTTTAAGTAACACCTCAGCTGTCAGGCACTGCTAAACACAATTCTATTCTGCTGTTCGCAATCACTCTTGATGCTTCCCAGGTTTCTTGTTCTTATAAAACAGGTATTTCAGATCACATTTTTCATACACATTCTTCATTTTTCCATTTTCCTCAGTAAATCTTTTTGCTTCCCATACACATTCTTATGCATACTCTTACCTCCCAATATTCATGTTTTTGTCCATATGCTTATCCTTCCAGCTGTTAAATGTTGACACTTTACTAAAATTAAAAATCAATTATCTGCTGCATATGATACACATGTCTTTCAATTATGTAATTTATGAAGGCATCAAAAATGCTTTTAAATCTCCATTGAAATGATTTTCAGTTTTAATGATTTTTCTTTATGCAGCAAACTGGTATCTACATAGTTCTCCATGATAAATGTACCAGTTTGAATTAAGAAATACTATTTATTCACTCTCCATTATACAAAAGTTGATATGAACTAAATAAATTTAATTTTTCCAAATAATCTATAAATATTTCCAGACATTTTACAAAATATTAACTATATGTTGATTAAGTTTGATCAAGACTTTTTGTCTGGTTGTTTCTTTAAGTTCTAAGGCTTTTCTGTTTGTTTTTGCTTGTTAATCTACTGCTGCTTTTCACTTTCACATTTGCTTGCATATCCCTTATCAGCTCCCCAGCAATATAAGCAGTTGCCATTTTTGCCTAAGCTTACAATGAGAGAGCTTTTATATTCTCCCCAGACAATTTAAATTTCCCACTAGAATAACCAAGCAGCAAGTAGCATGGTTGGAAAAGTTTAATATGTGACTTATTTTCCAATCTACACTCCTGCTGAAGGGTACTGCTTCTACTGCTTTCCATTAACTAGGAAAAAAAAAGTTTCAAGACACACACACCTTTAAAGACACAAGACAACACCTTTAAAATTACTCCATAAATCAAAGGCAGTCATGAATTTTCACCACCACCTCCAAGTCAACAGTATGAACTGCAGTTGCTTAATGCCTATACTGCATTGAATTCTACAATATTTTTTAGCCTAGATGAGTTGGACATATACAAAATCAGCTTTCTTTAACTGCCACCCACATGAGGGGGAGCATATCCATGTTAAATCAGAGTGAAAGTGGAGGATGGATCTATCTGTTCCAGCTTACTTAAACAATCAGTGGGAAATCAGCTAAATTCTCCTCTGAGGTACTACGCAAGTAATGGGGTATATTAACATAATTTATGAAACACAAACATGCTCTGAAGCAGGAACACCATTCCATCTCCTTCACATTCTATTGAAAGACACATTGTTTTGTTCCTGATAAACAGCAAACTCGGAAATCCTGTAGAACTGAGTGAAATTATGCCTTAAATATATTTAAAGTAAATCCCCATAAGGAACACTAACTATAGTGCTAATGTGCATCAAGTGTTACTGTCCTACTGCAAACCCCAGGCTAATTTAATACACCTGATGCACCTTGCAGCAGGTTGCAGCGATGCAGTAACAGGCTGCTAAATGAGCCACCTCACACCAGCGCCACAGCCCCGCTCATTGCTGCTGCTGCTGCAGGGAAATCAGTACAGCAATGTTACTGGAAATGTTGATGCATCATCTTTCTAGTGGACTTGTTACTGATCCAAACCATGAAGCTTCTGAAGAGCCACGTTTACTACCAATAGGCGCACAACTTACATAAGAATAGTACCTAGAAATGAGTTAAAAAGCTACTCAATAAAATATACATGAAATATAATCAGTAAGATATTTACTTATATACTCTATGTGGTACCACATTTATGTACATCATACTGCATGAAATATAATGTAGTAAATGTATAGTATATGAAATGTGTATATAGGGTGGTATATTTCATTCAGTATTATACATAGAATTTTACATATAGCAAGTGAATGGTCTTTAGTCACATACAACCGATAGTTCCCTCCAGCATTCATGTGTTTTAGATTTAAATGCCTATAATCAATTAAGCTTTTTGCCAAATGAGTTTTATAACAGAGTGCCCTGTCATCATACAGAAGCATACAAATTACAAAGTTGAAGAAATACAGTAAATTAATCTTTGTATTAAAAGTTTGCACTTTAAACAAAGAAATTGGTGAATGCTGCCTATTTAGTTCTTACCTAACATCCATTTTACTTAGCATCCGATTTTATCTCCCTTCTCACATGTTGGATACTACACAGACTTGAAATTATTATCCATTATCAAAAGGGGGTGAATGTGATATTTCCACATGGCAAAAAATCCATAATGTCCATTTTTCCTGTATGATTACTTAGTATTAGAATAGAACATTAAGGTCAGAGTTGCAAATAATTCAGTATCTTCAGGCAAGCTCCCTTCCTGCCTCTGGGTGGGCTGAAGGAGTGCAGACGGGTCCCCCCAGCTCCATCAGTTTGGCTGAGCACAAAGGGAGAGCAGCCGCGCTGGGACCACCTTTGCTTTTGGAATTACAAGTGTTATTCTAGCAACACCTACAAACCTCAGATCTCTCACACTTATCCTACCTCACTTTAAAATCAAGCAGATTCATGGCTTTTTTAGCTATCAAGCCTGTCCAAGGAACATGCAATGAGAGCTGGATACATTTTCTACGATATTGAAAATAGTTACCCATTCACCATCTACAGTCTAATTTCATTTCATTTGTGTAAGTATTTGTATTATATTAAATATTAATTATATTATACAAGTATTAAATTTTCAGAAAACCTCTTTCGTAATAAAGTCTTTTTTTCCTGAAAATTTAATCTATATACAGTTTAAGATATGCAAAAAAAAATGCCCTTCCGAAGCCTGCAATCACAAAGCTGGGGTGAATGCTGGCGTTTCGCAGAGTCGCCGACAAACCCCTCCAATTCAAAGACATAAATAGACTTCAATCCGAGAACAAAACAGTTTCTTACCTTTTTTGCCCCCTACTCCCCAAAACACTATTAGTTCTTTGAATAGTTGAAAGGTTCTGACCTTCATCCGAACTATTTCAGCATAAGCCTCAATGCAATTTTTCACATGCATTCACGGTGTATATACTCTATGTATCATTTTAAAACACACAGAAGAAAGAGGATTCAGCGCTTGGTTGTAAAGCATGAGAAAAGCACAGGTTTTAACGCACACAGACACTATTTACCAGTATTCACAGTAAACCACGTATTACCAAGGACAACTGCAACTACTGTACTCAGCAGCGCTATTTACATGAACTAGCCTAAAGCAAAATGCCAACACTCGGAGCTCCCTTTCGGTCTGTTTCAAACGCTTGCTGAAAATAAACCTTGAAAGTATGCACCTCCTGTTTGGTAAAATATTTACAAGTTACAGTCGTATTTACATTCTTGTGACGCAGTGTTACATCTGCCTCACATTTCTTTGGCAGTAGAAGCTGCATGAAAACAATCTTTATATTTAATTCAAGCTAAGATTTCCAGATGTACCCGAGTCACTTGGATTTCTAAGCCACACTGAAAATCAACTGAGCTTAAGTTCCTACAGTCTAAACACAAAGTACTTAGTTTCCTAATATTCCATACAAATGACTGCTCAGATCATTCTACAATATGAGTGAAAAACAAGAAACAAGACCATGATTCTCAGGTATTGCAGTTTATAGTTGCCTTGAAATCTCTCATTCTGCCTCTTACTAAACTTAATAGGAAGTCCACATTAGAACTCCTCATATTTCCACATCAGATCATTAGATTTTTAATGTAGTTTACACCAGTGACAGACAACCAAACAGCTGAAACTACTGCCGCATAGAGAGCACAGCTGCTTGAGATGCAGATGCAGAAGTTGATTCTGTTTATGTTACGCTCTTTGCTCCATTTTCATATTAGTCTGCAAGTCCAGTAGTTGACTCCACTGACCTAACAGATTCTTCTCTGTCCACCGCTGTAGGACAAAGAATTGGATGCTTAGGTTACAGGGGTATTTAGATCAGGCACCAAAAAGATTTTCTAAGAGTAAATAATCCTGGAGTAATTGGAGGGGGAAAGGAATGGGAAACAACCATCCTGATCCCATCTCACCCATCTGCAAAGTTTCTAAGACCTGCCTGGCCGAGCTGCTACCAGCAGCAACGCGGTGACGCTTCATCCACATGGGCCAAACGACCTCTCCACATCCCCCTTCAACCTCCTCTCTTTCAGCCGTTGCCATTTCCATGAGAGCAGTATTTAAGGCACTGCCAGAGATTTGTGATGTATATTAAAAACAAACAACCCTCCCTCCATCACTTTCTGTCACCAAATAAACAAGTTGAAACACCACTGTCATATTTAATTGATAAGTTCAAATTAAAGTATGAACTGTAACTTATCACAGAACTGATATTTTTTCCATGAATGTTTTTCACTCTTCTAAGTATAAAAGCAAGAAAGATATACATACAGTAACAATTTTCCCCCTTTCTTAAACATCTTGAGTATGGAAACTGGGAGATGAAATAGTAGAAAAAGTATCAAAGGACTAAAAAAAACCCAATATTAATAGAAAAATATGCATGGAAGATTTTTACTTTGAAATAGCTACATACAAAAATTAAAACATAGCCTGATGTAGACAGTTAAGATATGAAATTTATACAAAGGCTTTTTCTTCAGTGAGATGCTAAACAACAGAAATTACACTCGATACAATGACAACTAAACTAAATAGCCAAAAAAAATCAGAATTTTATATAAAGGCAACATAAACCTATTTTGCAGTGCAGAGCATTAAGTTAATGAAAGCAATGGGGAAATTAGTTTTCTTTCAAACTAATATCAAGTTTAAGTTAGTGTATTTAAACACTATACATACTGAGTTATTTGTATAACACTAATAACATTAATACAATGTTTTACTGTTTAGACAGGCAATAACATGTCCTTCATAAATTGAATTTGAAGAGGTATAGGGCTTTCTGTAAGAACATTACTGAAAGGTCAACCAGTCAGTCACAAATGGGTCTTTGTTCGTCACACCTGTGTTGCAGAGAAGTGGTAAAGACTGCAAAAAATCTTCACTCTAAAATGAGCATTTAGAGGCATAAAATTTTTCTCAGCTCAGTTTAAAAGTACAGCATTAAAACCCAAGAAATAATGCAGGATCACATTGGATAATCTAATTGTAAAAGTAAAACTCTGAGGATACTTTCTGCTTAAAGCAGGGTTACCTCATGAACTATATTCAGCAATAATAAGGTGTTTTTTTTTTTTTTTTGGGGGGGGGGAGGAGAGAGGGAAATGAACAAAACAAATCATCTACTATATCTCATATCAGCAGGATTCTGTCTCTGTTAGTAGGAAAAAAGGAAATGGCATATTGGACAGTCATCCCCGGCTCAGGAAAGTGTGGGAGCCCGGGAGAAAAAAAGAAAAGTCAAAAAGCATCACATTTAAAAATAAAATAATACGAAAAAGAATCAGAAGCACTGCCAATCCCCAGTGGGCAGTACATGAACCCTGCCCCTCCAGGACATTCTGATCTTGGCAAAAACAGATTTTTGATTTATGATAGATGGGCATTGATTTTCCTGTCTTAATGGCCAAGGAGTTTTTTTCTTCAGCATCACCCTTGGTGAGTCAGGACATACAGTTTTAGCTTTCCCAACATGCCAAGCATTAGATTCAAGCCAGGAAAATCAGCAGGTGAAGAAAGCTATTATTGTCACTTGTTCCATATGAGGGTCTCATCTCATCATAAATTTGAATTAAAAGGAATTTAGGCAAAGGTATCACTAAAGAACCAGCAGGTGGTACTGCTTGGTCCAAGACCACAACCTTCCTCTTGTCTCTTCATAAGGCATGGTAAGTGACTAGGGTCTAACTTATGAAGGCAGAACTGATAACAATCCTCCATTATGTCAAAATAATTAAGAAAGAAAACAGGATTTGCATAATTTTATTGCTTGCGTCCAAATCAATTAAATTTGTGGCGACAGCAGAGCCTAAAATATACCACATTGATCTTTCCTTTTTCTTGGCAGTCTCAGAAATTAACCTAGTAGACTTGCCCAAGCTCCACTTCATACTTCACTCTACTGATGCACAGAACTTAATCAGGTGAAATTAAAACAAACAAGGCAAGGCTGAGGTTCTCACATTACTCATTCTGCACACCGATTCCTGGATGCAGCCTCCAAGACACTGGAGACGAACCCTCAGCACTGCCAAGCTCCTTGTGCGCCTCCTCATCCAAGTGTGGGATCCAGCAGGATCTCAGTGCACTGAAGTGAGGCCCCTACCTACAAGCAGGGAGCAGCCAAGTGGAGTTCTCTCTTGAGCCTCCCTTTGTCAGCTCTCCAGGGGACCGTGCAAACAAAATAGTGGAAAAATAAAATCAAATAATAATATAAAAAGCTCTGCCATCCTGAACAACCTACCTGTACTCTAAGGCTATATCAGGTGCACAGCTTTCCTTGCACAACTAATCTGCTGTCCTTCTTGGAGGTGGTAATCTTTGTACCTTACATCTCTGGTTGCATTCAAGACAGACCAGGGAACTTTTGTCAGTCTCCACCATAACAGAGAGCTTCCCGGTGGAAGTTTCCAGTGGAGAGTGTTTTTAGAAGAACCTCCAGAAATCTTCACATTGTTCTGTACCTTGGTGAAATCCTTTAACTCTTACAACAAATCTTCCCTTCATAGCACCCTGGGGACTAACTTTATCTAAGAGTACCCAGGCAGATTCCTGTATAAGGATAGACTGCTCCAACTTCTTGTACATGCAAACATATCCTTTTTACATTAACTATAATTTCTCATTTGATAAACAAGTGATGAGCAGCTGATTATCAGCTTATAAAGCAATTCCTTACTTCAATAAGGAGCACAATAAATAAGATAAACGTGAAGAGCAAGGAGTACGTAAGGAGTACGTCACTGACTCTTGATTGTAACCAGGAATAGTGTAAATTCACAGTTTTGAGATGAATCATTTCCAAAACCTCTCCTCTAGCAGTGCCACAAAAACACCATGTTCAGCGACTATGATGTTAGGAATCTAGAGAGCAACAGTTGTTAAAAACGGGCTCTTTCTTTCAAAAGTTTTGGTCCAAGACCAGAAGGCACAAGGCTAGGAAGGTCATAACGTGCCTTGGCAGAGAAGTACCAAAAGGGAACAAGAGCTATACGATCCAAAAACAGGGTTCTGCGTACAAAACTTAACCTTGCTAGCTGAAATCTTGGTTAAATCAAATTATATGTAAAATGCTGAGAATTTTTAACATATATGAATAATCTAGGTATCATGGTCTAATCCTGATGTGCTATCAGTACTGGCCTCCAACTTTGTTGGCAGACTTTGAGAAAACAATATACATAACTCCTTTATCACAACATTAAAGGACTAGGGATACAGATATATGTCTATCAAGTGCAAGGTAATTTGACAACTCAGAGCCCCCTAAATCCATTCTACATTCTTGGTCATTGTGTGCAGTAGCTTGACATGTTCAAATAATTTAAATCAGTAAACTGATTTCAAGTTTAGATTTAGTTCAGATTATTCCATTTGCTTTCAATTATCACTATACTTACTTGACAGCCTGGTAACCCCGTATCTCTACCATACAATGGAAATGGACCTCTATCTGAGGCTTTTCCTAGAAAAGAAAAAAAAATTCAAATTAGGTTATTTTTAAAATCTGCTATATGTCTGTATCATCTGTGCTTACACATGTAATTCAAAAAAATCTGTCACTATTTACAAAAATTAAATTGTGTAAGTAAGAGTAAGCCTCTATCTGTCTGTATTTAACACTCCAAAATAGCACTACTGTAATGGACAACATACTTACCTAATTCCATGTCTTACATAACATATAGTTATGTAAGAATCAGTAAGAAGGAACTGCTGCAAATTTTGATTGTTTTAAAATACCCTCTTGGTGTTTTAGAATTAAATATAGCAAAGGTTTAATGCAACTGCATTTCACTATCCAACAGAAAAGATTATAGTTATTTTAGACATGGAGTAACTGCTGGTAACCAACACACAGCCAGTATCTTCTGAGGTGATGAGTATACTGAACAGTGAAATGAGACCAACAAAACCACAAGCAAATGAAAAACCTAAATTCAAAACAAACAACAAACTTAAATCTTGGTCAAATCATTTAACTTCTGACATACATCCCTTAAATTTCCATTTCATGCAAATTCTGCTGAGATCCCAAACCCGAGCAATGGAACTGCTCAAGAGAGCAGAGCAGGCTCTGCCCCCCGGGCCCAGGAGAGCTGCTTATCGGCAGGTGCCGCGTGCCAAGGAGCGTCACCTCTCTGGGGTTGTCACCTGAGCTCAAGTCATGAGTCACACACTTAGCAATCCCATAAAATTCACCATTGATGCATTTCCATCATGGGATTAACTTTGCTTTGACTGCTTTTGTCTTAACTACTACAAATTCCTGAACTCATTTCATAACAGACAAAATAAACTTATCATTCATTAAAAAAAAAATGTGTTACTTAAGTGGAAAGGAAGACTAAGATTGACATTCCTGGAAAAATCTCTCTGCAAGTTTATCATATTGACAACTGCATGTAGTAGGTCAACAACAGTTTGCTTGAAAAATAGCAGCATTGCTCTAAGAAAGTGAAGAAAAAAGTTAAAATTTTTCTGCTGAAGCTATTTGCCTCTAACAACTATCAGACAACAAGCAAATAAAATACCTAGCATGCAAAATTATGTGAAGTGGCATGAATCATGCTGTTCATATTAACCAGACTCAGCATTTTCTTTCCAGAAAATGAGAATCTTATACCACATGATAAACAACTTTGACTGAAGTATGCAGTTTTCCAGGCAGGCTTTAAAACAAATATTTGTACAAGAGTCAATTACAGAGACTGAAAAAAATCATGATTTAAATTACAGCTTAAGAAACAAGCAAGAAATTGTTAGATAAGACACAAGAAATTGTTATTCCAAAGTTATCGCTTTAGAGTTCTGGCAGGTTCACACTAAAGAAAAGCGCTAACAATCAAAGTTTGATCCAGAGTCAAGGCTGCCTGATGCTCTTAGACAACTGTCAGGAAGTACAGCTGGAGCAAAGAAAAATGTCAAAAGGTGGCTAACCTCTTCCATGCAGGGTTTGGAAAGCACCTGGGAATAACGGACAACGCGGTGCTTTTGCTGAAAGGTCCCCCAAACCAATCCCTGGCAGAGGTGCTTGAAGTACCATCCCCAAACGTGCCGTGTGGCAGTGTTGAAGGATGGCAGCACTAAGCGCTGCGAACCCTGGCCAGGAAGGAGCCAGCAGCGAAGCAGAGGTACCTGCACAGCCGAGCTCGGGCCGGTCAGGGCCGCGCGCGCCCGCTCACCTGGGTAGGAGCGGTCACTGCCAAGAAAGCCCTGGTAAGGCCAAACACATGCTTGTGGTTGGCAACTTTTCAAACAGCTTCATCACTAATTGAGACTCTCGATAGATTAACAGAAAAGTAAAAAACAAAACAAACAAACAAAAAAACTTAACAGAAGATCAGAGTTTATGAGCAAGCACAAGCACATTTTAAAGATACGTCAACACTGAAAGTCAAGACACACCCTGAAATATCTTGCAGGTTTACCCCCAGCAGACTTGCTGCTCCATACAACGTGCCCTCTTCAGATACTGCTTTGTGTTCACAAAATATTCCTGAGAGTTAAACAAGCAACTTGAGCCACTTCTCAGCTCCAGAGCTTCCCGTGAGATGTCTCCAGCAGAGCGTCTGCACGGGCTGTCTGAACCACCAGCCTCGTGGATCGGCCCTTCCATGGGCTTCCTAACTGCCACGTTTCAAAAATTTGGTTGCCGCCATTTTGAGGCAAAGCCCTATGCCTTGCTTGTAAAGCAGCATCATGCTAAATGCTGCTTCAGCATAAATAGCGATGGCTGTATATTTTCACTTGAAGTAGTTTTACTTACAGTCTGGATTTTTTTTTTTTTTTTTTTAACCTAAAGTCTAGATTTAAATTGAAGAAAGAGATAGGTAAAAATAATTGAACTGATTATATATAGGAAAGTTACATCTGCACAGATCAACTCACAAAGTATTTGAATCTTTCAAGAACTTGGAATGAGTTTTTAATGTTACTTTTAAGTAGTGAAGTTTCGTGTGGTTTCATAACAAATACTTCAGTGATCTAATCATTATCAAATAAATTTATAGCCCAAGGACTATACAGACTTGTAAGAAACCAAACTAAGAAAATTCCGTTTAGAATTTTGAACCACAAGTATTTTGTAACTTCACAAACTTAAAACATTGAAACAGGCAACACCATTTCAAGCACTAAGAGGCATTTAGTAAATAATTGCTTTTTTTTTCTTGCAACTGCTTGATTGTGCAAATACGATACGCTCCCAACTTAATATAGCTTTTGAACACTGCGCAAGGAGTAGCGTTACATAATAAATCTCGCTGTATAACAGCTGTGCAGCCTAAACAGACATAACAGCATGGAACTGGAACAGCGAGACGCAAAGCGGGAGGCAGCTGAGAACAGCCCCAGCGGCGGCCGAGCGGCCTCGGCCTCCTCAGGGAGCCTGCGGGCCAGGCCTGCCCGGAGAAGGGGCAGCCTTCGCTTCCACGCAACGCTCGGGCTGAGGGAGGATGGCAGAACTTAACTCTGCAAAAAACACTTCAGTGCCCACACAGTTAACTCTTTGCAGCCTAAAGAGCTCCTTAAGCATTTTCGCAAGAATTTATTGGAAAGCACTGGCATTTTTAAATCACATGAATCCCACAGTGACCGCAGCTGGCAGCTGCTGGGTTTGTCAGACACGAGCGTGACTGCGCTACTCGTAGAGGGAAGAATTTTTCCGTGAATTTTAAAACATGTTTTTGCATTTCCTAGTCAGCATTTAATCGTTCATAACACTGTTGACAGGTCAAAACACAGAGCTCACCCAAAAGTCAGTTTATAACTGCATATTCAGGATTCATTCTAGGTGGTTTGTTTTTGTTTTAAAGTGGGCTGGAAAATTGTTCTTCATTTTTGTGCTAAAGGGTTTCTTATAAATAACTGCTCACAGATCTGAGGACCACACAGAGAACAACCTCTTAGTTGCAAGGATGAGGCAGAGGACTTCATATCAGAACTGCCTAAAAGAAATTCATAATTACAAGCCATCTCTTTGGATCCTGAAAGGTTCCCGCATCCTTGAAATCTATCAAATTAATTTCTAGCCAAGGCCACCAACATCTATTACACTGCTTTCCCCGCTTTGTTTCTAACAAAGTTTTTCATTTACCCACAGAATTAACACATTCAAATATTTTTTTTCATATTGTTGTCCACTACCAAAAGGAACAATCTGTAAAAACTACTCCCACAGCTGCATACAAAAGACAAGAAAAATATTCCACAAAAGCAGCTTTAAACAGTTTTCTACAACACCTAATACTGCTTTCCAGCATAGCCCAAAATGGAAATAAAGCCTGTAAGGATTATGGCACTTTACTGCCTCCAGTGCAGTCCCAGTCTTTATTTTGCAGTTTCGTTGTTTAAAGAAAAAAAAAAAAAAAAAAGGTCTTATTCAGCAATTCTTACTCAATCTGCTGGAATAAATTTAAATGTGATTACAGTCTAACAACGGCTCTGTTTCTGCTGGTCAGTGCTGCCTTCTTAGAGGCAGGGCTGATTGACACGTGCAGCCACAAAGTTTTGCTACGTACCAAGACATTTCCCACAGGGGAAACATTTCTTCACCTTCTACTGCTCTATAGGCCTTGTCCTTAAAACAAGATTTCACAGTTTCGGGTTAATACGGTTTATACGGACAGGTTTTTTTTGTTTTGCTTTAATACACACCCTCATATACATATATTTACACAAACATACATACGTTGTGTATACACACAAAACCATTGCACTCCATTCTCCTTCGAACGCTGGCGACCCAAACTCGGAGGCGGAAGAGGGCTCTGCCACAGCAGGGCTCGTGGGCAGGGCCCGGAGGCTCCGCGCGCCCAGCGCCGCCGCCAGCGAGCGCAGCTGCCGCGCTGCAGCCCCGGCCAAATTACCCACTCGGCTATGAACAATGAGGCAGCAACTGAGGAAAACGCCAAGTGCAAGTGAGATTAGTGATAAACTACAGGATCCCTGCAGAGGTCAGTGATTAGCAGGTCCCCCGTTGTAATCGCTTCCCTAACCCAGCCTTTATCTCATCACACGCTCCATCTTAGCTCAGTCTTCCTGCGAGCGCAAGCAGCTTCCCAATCAATAATCCCTAGCCATGCGAAGGCGGCCACGCCGGCCTGCCTCCTAATAATGCAGCAAAACCTTCATGATTAGGATCGCCTGCAAGCTCCTAAAATGCATTTGGAAACTTAAGGGAGCCATTCATACATAAAAAAAATCATTTAATTGCAAAAAAAATTGTCATAACTAAAGTTGCAGATGAGAAGAAAAAGCACGTACTCAAAGATGCAGAGCAGCAGTGTCACGCCTGCGTGATGACTAGCACTACAGTCCTATAGATAGCCTTAAGAATGCTGGTCTATGTATTGTGGAAGAATGGGTTTGGAAATGGTATGCACACACCGCAAGTAGTGAAAAATACATTTTAGATTGTTTTCATACTGTGAGATCTTCTAAAATCACATTTCCTTGAGAGGAAAAGGTGTACTACAGTTTCATCCTCTGCTTTTTTGTCAAAGCTCTGAAAGGCCACGATCACGCAGAGCAGGTCCAGTACTGTACAAGATAATTCTGATTTTTATTGAGATTTATGGGGTCCAAATTTACACTCTCAGGTCTGCCAGAAACATCGTGAAATTCTCCATATCACAAGTTTTCATTGGTAAGATAGCAGTGTATTTTTTACTTTCCAAACCTATGACCATCTCATTGCCTTTGCAGCAAGAACTGTTTCCTGTATCTAAGTGATGCAAACAATGGAGAATCTGAAACTGGTATCAACTGGAGTCAACTTACTACCCATTACAACTGTTGTAACTCAGGAGCATTGCTTTGACACTAACACTGCGCAGCAAATACAAAATAATTGCTTTATTGACACTCAGACCGAAAAAAAACGTTCCCTCTGCTGCTCTCCACACAGGACTAGAACTAGGGCAGTTCAGAAGTTCTTTCGCACTCACAGCTGTGTGACTGGGGGCAGTAGGTGCCTTTCACTTTAATAACACAGCTGATTGAACTGACCAGGCACTAAGTCAGAGTGTATTTATTAATACATTAAACAACAACCAAGGGATTTCTCAAAGCTTCTTTGATGCAATATTTTAAAGAGAAATAATGTCAGCATGCAAAGCGGTATTGGAAGAATTTGCTTCCCAAAGAAATGCCTGTGACATTTTCATCTCATTGATTTGTAAGTACTACTAAGAAAAGACAGACTATTTTGTCAAGTTTGCAAAGCACTGCACAGATCGTATGCTATAAAAACAAATTTATTAATGCTCTTATGTACTTCAAATACACTGGAGGTAAGGATGGACTAAACACGTTTTCTTTAGACTGACTTCTAATTTATATGCTTATGTCAAACTGAGAAAGTTTCTACTCCATCAGTGGCTGAAGCGGGAGGGCTCTTTCCTCAGTATGAATTAAATTCCTGTCCCATCACTTGTCGGAAGCTTCTGTCCTCCAAACTGAGCTAAATCACAAATCACATGTTTGCAAGGCAGCAAGGGCAGGCGTCTCTGGCAGGAAGATGTGAGCAAGCAGCTGACGGCTCTGGGAAGGGAGTACAAACCTCTTGGAGAGAACTTTCTTCCCCTCCTCCCATGAGCACGTGTGGTCAAATATCTGTGAACCAAATAATTCTTTAATAGCTGTTCAGCACATTTAGCATTCAATTCTCCATTACTCTCTCTACCCTAGGCTAGCCCTACCTTAAATAATATTACTGCTCTATTAACCTGCATGAATGTGCTGTGCATACATATATCATCCAGTGGGAAAAATGTGCTAACAGTTATTACAGTAAAAATGTACACAAAATGAGAAAATTAAGAATTTAAAATTCCCTAGGGAGAAAGAAAAAAGGGGAGGGGAAGAGGGGCAACATTCAGAGTGTGTATGCATATGAATACAGACACATCCCACAGTGGTCTTAAGTGGGCATTTCATCGCATGTCTTTACCCACCCTATGTAATATTTCTGTGGTATCCAAGTATCTTCCCTCTGTCCACTATAACATTTCTCCCCTCTCCATCTTCCTAAACCGCACCCCCAAGGATTTCATTAAAAGTTCTAAAGCAACTAACAAAGTTGCCAGTTATAACTAACTTGAACATCATTCCCTGCTCTTCTATAGTGAAATTTGTCCTAGATCTAAGGACAAAAATTACTCAGCTTCCATCAGCTACTTTGAACATCAAGTACATTCCTTAGTCTAAAGTCCAGAGGATTCTGTAAGTGGGAAGGAACAGAGAAACCATATCTCACAACAGAACGCTACGCTGGCTTCTGACTGAAACACTACTTGGCTACACTACCTGCTGCAAATGGCCTTTTTTTTTTTTTATTTTTTTTTTTAAATTAGTACGAGTTCCTTTCAGCAGTACCTCAGCTCCTCTCACTATCCACCATCTATGGTCCATTTACTCTCTTTGAGCTTTGTCTGTCTTTGTCAGAAAAGAAAGAATTTTTCCCCATTCTTTCTATAAATACATGTACAATCATAGTATATTTTTGTAACCGTCTTCCATAAGGCAACTGGCAAATGCACCCTGTGGTAAACTGTTGTATAAAAGTTTTAACAGGACTTTTTCAGATGACTTGAGAAACTCATTCAAGTTTCACCCACCATAAGTAGTACAACCATCCCAATATAGTTAGAAGATTATAAATTGGCTTTTCCCAAGGTCTCCAGATTATCAGCAGTTGCTGTACTGGGAATACAGGGCAAAGCAACACCCTCATCATTATATGTTAGAAATTTTGAGAAAATAAAACACGTAGAATATTTTCTCATTATTACTTTTTCAAGTAAACATTTCTGTAGCCACCACAGAGGCTTCACCTGCTAGAACAGAAGGCAAAATACTCCATAGGACAATACCCAAAAAGGTGGGTTTCCAGTTTGGGAGCTGAAAACTCATTAGTGCTCACATGCACCATATGCAAACATGTGGAGCCAAAACAAAGGTGAAACAAAACCTATAAAGCACAGCACAGACGAGCCAAAATAAATGCAAACAATTCCAAGAACTTAAAATAAATGTTCTTATTTCAATGTCAACCAACGTAACAACAAGTCTTCACTGCACTGCATTTCTGTATGAATATGCAAAGAGCAAGAAACACATCCCAACACTCAAGTCCTTCCTCTTGGATCTTATCTGAACCAAAATCAATACCCTGAAAGCAGCTTCAGGGCAGCAAAGGACTTTAGACTGTCTAGAAACTGAAAGCAGACCTACCAAGCCCTGAAACACTGAAGATAACTGCACAAGAGAAACATCCCTGCAGCACGGAAAGGCAGACTGGTGTGGCGAGGGGCACACCGAGGCAGTGCTCCTGTGCTCCTGGGCCCACGGAGCAGTGAGCGGGCATGACTCTGGGGAAGCCCCAGGGGCAAAACTTCCTCTCTGGATCCCCTGGATAGAGCCCCACCAAGTATTCCTAAGCAGAAATTGGTCACAAGGGAAAGGCCTGTACGTAACATATTTGCACAGAAGGAAAAAAAAAAAAAGGGGGGGGGGGGGAGGATTTCGGAGATCATTTATCTACAAACAAAACACAAACAAATACAGCATTGGCCCAAGCACTTCAGGAAGACAGACAAAAAAAGAAAACTTAACTAAACCACAGCTCTACTGTTTTGCATCCATTTACCAGATATTAGCAACATGGTCAGAGCAAGTCATTTCAGTCGCAATCTATTGTATTTGCAGAGGGTTAACCCCCTCTCAGAATCTGTTATCCAAGCACACCCCAAATCCTGGTTTGAAAGAAGAGTCCAAACCAGGGCCTCACAGAAGAACTTCACCCTAAATGGAAAAGCTGCTTTAGACTCAGGATATGTCATTATCTTGACACCGGAAATGGTGTAAGCTGGTACATCACTGGATTTGCAGCTCTGAGATGATTTTCTTTGCCATGAAGCAGCACTAGCAGGTAGTAGAGAACAGCATCTTCAGCAGCAAAACTAACCTTGGAAAGTGGGTCTGGCTGGTAAATTATACTAGTATAACAGCCTGTAAACCACTGACTGAAAATAGCAAGTTAAAAAATTATTTTTGACTAATTGTGACCATTGAAGAACAATACTACTTGGGAGAATAAGGCAATTAAAATGCTAATACACAGAAAAAAAATGAGTTTTTTTAATAGAGGGTTATACCTGAAATAGAAAGGATGAAGAGAAAAAAGGGAGAGTTCAACTCTTGAGAGTTCAGCTTCCTTTAGGATAGACATACAATTACAGAGAGGGTCTCTGTGCATGCTGCTCATGGTTTAAAGAGCCATCCCATGTGTCTCCAGGCATCCCTGGACACATCGATACCTCACTGCAAAGGCACGCAACACATGAATATTGCTTTTAAAGTCATATCCAAACCCAAGCCTCTAATGCCCCAAACTGTTGTAAAGGAAAACATGTGTTAGCTGTTTATTTTGGCACTTGAGAAAAGTGGCATTTTTGGTAGAGAAAAAATAAAAATGTCTTTATAAGAGATCATAACAGTCATATTGCTGTGACTGAAGAAATTCTAACCATAATATCCTGCATGCAGAGACAGTTAAGGTGATTGTCTCAGATTTAAAAGCACGAAGTAACATGGTGAGCTGCTTATTCAATAATCCAATAAAACTTTTTATCTCAATAAATATGGCCAGTCCTGCTTTTCATAGGTATCACACTCCTGTTTTAAATGGCCAAAAAGCAATAAAAATAACAGATTTTTCTAGCATTTTAGGAACAAAAGGAAGACTCAGGACAGCATTGGTAATTACTCTAAAGAAATGATAGTACAAATAAGAACAGCAAGTACAAATAAGAAAAACCTATTTCAACAGCAAGAATGATGTAAAATCAACTGTTCACATTCTGCACTTTTGTTTTAATCAGCAGGTCTAGGTAACCTGATACCAAGCATATTTAAAAAAAAAATAAAATACAAACCAAGGAGCGGTCTCTGAAATATTAACACCATTTTTCAGTCAGTCTTAAAATACTCAGAAAGTGCAAGACCTCTGGAAGAAAATTAGATTTATGTGATATTTAAACAAGAGGATGATCCAAATAATTTATTGCTCTGACAGCAAGTCATGAATAATGGAATCACAAAATGGAATTTTATTAACAGGGATTAGATACATTAATGATAACACTAACCAACTTGAGACAGTGTGAAAAAGGTCATGGCAGACTACGCTACTGAGGTAAGTAATTTTTATATGGTACCTAACTTGGTAAAATAAAGTGTTTTGAGAAACGAGAAAAAAAGATTTTTAAAAAGAACAATATAATGCATTAAGGGATTAACAGTCAACCACCAGACAAGGTTTTAAAATGCAGCTTAAAATAGAGAATCATCATCATTAAATATCTTTAAGTGACATCAGCATGACTCAGACCTTACCCCTATATTTAACCTTTTTATCATCAACCTGACTATCTAAAACAGTTACTGGAAGCTTGGCAGAAGGAAACAACTGACAACAGGTCACTGATCAAGAGCACTAGGAACCGCAAGCAAGAGAGGCGACCTGCCTTTCACTCAGGATTCCAGGATTCAGACGCGGACCTATAGCCTCCTCCTCCTCCTCCTCCTCCACCTCGAGCCATCTGGGGCGGAGGCGCTGGGAAGATCATCTAGGTCACGGTAAGAGAAGCCCAAGTGGCGCACACACGGCCCTCGCTCCTCCTGCCGTCAGGCAGCGCTTCGGGGAGCAGCCTGGCGAGCGCGGGCCCCGTCACAGGGGCTCTCCCCAGGCATCGGGCAGCACTGCCCAGGTGGCTGCCTTGGTGGCAGGAACATGCGGCCACGGTCCTCAAAGAGGACCTACCTGCAAGG
Organism: Nothocercus julius; assembly: GCA_013398735.1. Classification (NCBI taxonomy): domain Eukaryota; kingdom Metazoa; phylum Chordata; class Aves; order Tinamiformes; family Tinamidae; genus Nothocercus; species Nothocercus julius. The sequence goes on from VZSV01000070.1 coordinate 2,724,553, forward strand.
GAAGAAGGAAAACCCTCCTCACCAGCCTAAACTGTGCAAAGGAATATAGGCAAAATCCATGTGCTGAAGCACCTTCCCTGTGAGGAAAGGCTGAAGAAGCAGGGCTTGTATAACCTGGAGAAGAGACAGTTACAGGGGGCCTAAGATCAACCCTCCTGATAGATCCAAAGAGGTCGCCAAGATGCCGCAGCCAGGCCCCTCGCTGAGGTGCAGGATGCGAGGATGAGAAACAGCAGACAAATCTAAACAGGGGAGATTTTGGCTTGAAACAATGCGGATAATGAAGCATGGCAAAGGCGGGCCACAGACTGTCTCCATCATTAGAGGTTTTCAAGATCAACTAGATAAATCTGCTGACCCTGCTTTGAGCATGTTAGACTACAGCCCTCCACCGGCCTTTTCCAGTTTGAAGGATTTCAATCACTCACTCTTTGCTGAAAACAATAATTTTGTCACCTTCATCACAGCACTTTCCATTAAGTATTTCTTAAATACCTGGATTCAGAAACACCAAATGCTTCCTGCTGACCTTCCAAGTAAGCATTCCAGAATTAAAACAATAAAAAGCAGTAAAGTTAATGGGAAGAGTCCCACTGATTTCAACTGCTGTCGAAATAGGTGTCTCAGTGACAAATCCTTCCTTTTAACATCTCGCATCCATTCCAAAAGCCTCGAATCTTAAATCCTGCAAGAGGCAACTGTCCTTCCAGCTTCCTTTCACTTGAGCCAAACTATTTCTGCTCCTCCAAATCCTGTTCTCAATTTCCTCTTTACACTTGGGGAAATGACTTCATACTTCTACAGGCCTATTGGCTTCTCTTTACTTCTCCATGCTCAGATCTCATACTCACTTTGCTTTTCCTATTAGCTGATTTAAACAAAGTAAACAGATAAAAGCTTACTGATGACAACACTTAAGTCCTTCTTTTGTATACCTTACTCATACTTGGCTTATAAAAACACTCACGTATTTAGAAATGTATTTATTCCGTATGACTTCTCACCTTTGTATTTGCTGTCTTCTTGAGAGGGAGCTCTCAGAGATCCCCCATCTGCAGTGGGATTTGTGATTTTTGCTGTGCTGCATGGAAGTAAACTGAATGCTAACCATAACTAATCTGTGTGGAGCAAACAATTAGAAGAGCAACAATGCTCTAATGGGGTAGGAAAGCTACTGAAATTCTTAAACCTCTGTTTTTAAAATTAAATATTGTACAATAAACATATAGCAATTACATAAACTCCATACTACAACTAGATATTAAAACTCTCACTGCTTCTACCTTTATTTAGTTCAAATATGTATTATTTTGTAGAAGAGAAAAAGTAGTACTGAGGTGATTTAAATTGTTGCACTTTTACTTTCAGGGTTATATTCACAACGTCTATTTTAAGAACTGCTTTGGAACGGACTGGTATTTTATGCAGTGAACTGCTATTTTCCCAGATGAACATCCATTCTTTGGCTCACAGTTTCCAGGACACTAAAAACAAAACATTCATCGGCACCAACTTTGTGTTTGATGGTAAATGCAGCTGCAGCTCACAACAGTTCATAGTGTCCCTCGACCCGCCTCTGCTCAACAGAGGCGCAGTATTTCCCCAACGCAGTTTCACTGCTTTACAGCCAAGTCCTCTCCTGCCAGACTCAAACAGTTCAAACCCTGCTGGTGCTCCGTTCTCAAAACAAGAAGTTACACAGCTCTAGTAACAATAAAGGAAAGTCTTCCAAAGTACTGAACAAAGTCTATAGTCAGAAACAAGACTTTAGATATCAGTTGCGCTTAAGTTATGAAGAAGATTTTAGGCCCAAAATGTCTTAACTATTTGCCCACTTTTTAATTCAAACTTACTTATTTTGAGACAGTTGTCAAATAGACAGTTGGGACCAATTTAGAGATGGGTAAATGAAGAAAGTCACATGGCAAGTCAGAAACAGAAAATAGCTCACCTTTCAATCTTGCTTCTTTCCTAACAGGAGCACTGAAGCAGGGACACATCTTGAGAATGACATTTAACATGAAAGAAGTTTTCATTTCTTTGGAAAAAGATCCAAGACTTGCACTGGATAATAACTGAACCCTGCCTTGTTATCTAGCCTTTCTTCTGTTCTAGATTCAGATAAAGTACACAGTCACCCAACTTTCCAAATTGTTTAGCACGCTGCTGTTACACACATCTTGACTCAATCATATTTGTTCAATTCTAAAAGCCACTTTGAAAACAGGATCTAAACAATACTCCTTATATTTATTAAAAATATTTTTAATTAATATAAAAACATCAATTCAATAATTAAACCCATATGTACTTGTAAGGAGATGACTGAACTAAATTCAGCTGGGACTGCTCATACGGTTTAGATTATGCACTTATGAGACTGTTGGTGGACTGCAGACCGATTAAAGAGAGAAATCTGAAAGAGAAGTAGAATGAGTCATTTCATTCCATTCAGTATTAACATACTTGCCTTTAAATTCAATTGAAATTTGTGAAAGTTATGAAAATATAACCAACAATAGTAATTTTGCTACTTAGGGGAGAATAAGTGCTATTTTAAGAGTAAAATTATTTCCTTTTCAAAAGCACAGAGTAAAAGCTATTTCTATTTTTGACATAATATGTAATAATAACATATCAAGCTCAAGTAAAGAAACTAAGCCTTGCCTCTCCGTGTGTGTCGAGAGTTAAAGACAAGAAAGGAGATTATGGAACTTCCACATTTAATATTGAAAAACTATGAAAATAGTTTTCAGAAGGAGCATGCGAGAGGGCAGCCGCAGCAGCCTCGCAGCCCTCGGCCCTTCCCATGGGCTGGAGGCACCGCCTGCGCTGGCCGACAGCTCCCTCTCCTGTTCCCATGGTCTCCAACCACGCCAAGCCCAGCTACCCACGCATGCCGCGGCCGGATGCATCCCTGGCTTGGAACAAACTCCGCTATTCCAGAAAGTGCCTATCTGCATCATTAGAAAAGCAAACTGATGGGGATACGATCTCCAACTATTTCCTTGTGCCAAAATGGAAAAAAAATCCCTACCCCTTCCAACCATGTTCCTTTAAACACCTATCAATAGTCAAAACTGCGAGTAATCTCAAGACTAGGGCAGTATTTATTAATAAACAGCAAAATAAAAATCAAAAATTCATTGCTGTTTACACTCAAACGTGCGGCAGGGCCTGCAGGACCAGCCTGCTGTGAGGGCTCACACGCTCCTGGAGCAAGGCCGCTCACTCCCCGGCATTCCCGTCTAGCACATGTCTCCGGATGGCCTCTCTCCTCACAGCCTACTAGGCTTCTACAGTATCCTTATATCAAGTCATAAACAGGACTGGATCATCAGTTCCTACCTCACAAGCCATCACAGTTTACAAGTATCAAATAAACGAGGCCTGCTCTGATTGCTCTTTCAGGGTTGAACAAAAATAGCTTAAAATAAGCTTTCTCACTGCCAACATACAACTCAATATTCACAACATACTACTGTTTGGTGTCTAATTTGAGCTGCCGCTATGCACTACTGCAGCCTAGGAACTTTCATGTTATTCTGCAAATAGAGGGCCTTGGAAATGCCTTAACAAGTGCCAATATGGGACAAAAATACTATCTTCTAAGCTTCCATTTTATTACGTGTTTGCCAAGGCTTTGACTCCTAGTTTCGTCTGGAAGCCAAAAGGAGATAAGAGGTGCAAAAGTTGGAGGAAATAGTCAAGTCTCTTTCAGGTCCTGGAAGGAATTTTCTTATCTTGAGATTTAGATTCTTTTATGTTTGTTGCAACACTGGTGCACATTTCCCCATCCTAGTGTTTCCGAAACAGGGAGCCATAAACTACAGAGATTGACGTACTAGGCATGAAGTCGCACCTCCTCACCTTCAAATATACAGGAATTTTCACTAAAACTGCTAAAGATATACTGTGTGTTTTTGTGAGATTGTCTCTCCAGAATTGCAGTGACAGTAGAAATAAAGCGACTTGACCACAAGCAACATCTTTAGCTCCCAGAAAATTCCTACCTGGCTATGGTTATCACTCACATAGGCTGATATGCAGGGGGAGAAAGAACCACCCAGAGGAGGTTTTAAACTTTAGTGTGAAAGTGTGAAAAACCCACAGAAAGCTTTGTATCTTAAGCTAACGGTTAATGCTCCCTCTTTTTAAAAAAAAAAAAAAAAAAAATTCCATCTGCAATCATATTCTTTCTGTATCAATTGTGAGATTTTGGATGACAGCTAAAAATTCTAAGTTGGGATCTCAACCCGTGACCTCAACAGTGGTAGTGAGGAAACAAGACAGACGCAGGATCTATCAGGTTTCTACCTCAAAAGCAATAAATAAATGAATAAATAAAATAATAAAAATGAATAGTTAATAAATGCATATCCTCTCTAGCTATTTTAGATAAGGAAGATGAGATAAAAATGTCAACATTTCAGAAAGCTGATGCTTTTAACCAGTCTCCAAAACTGATATGTAAAAGATGTTGCCTTTTCAGATACTAAGCCATCCAGTTTCGGCTGGACTTTAACTGAAAAGCAATTGTACAGCAATGCTGAAACCCTTCCATTTAGCTGTATTTGAAATACTAAATATGGATTTTTGACCCTGATCCTTCAAACAGCTACATACGTGCTTAATGGGATTAGGTGTGCTTAAAGTCCCTCAGATGTAAAAGCATTCGTAAGGTTAGGCCTTACCTTGGGCAGGCACAGAGGATTCAGTCGGAAACAACAGATTTGCACTGATTTGTGTAACACTAAGGATTTGCACATCTCACCAGACAACCGACAAAGTAAAAAAACCAACCCAATAAACAGCCTCAACACTTTTAGCACTATTTTACTTCCTTATACTATAAAAGGATTATGAAGAAAAAAAAAATAGCTGAGTACTATCAGAGCATGACTAAAACATCAGAACATTAGAGAAGTGGTAATAAGCTTTGTAATAAAAATTATAACCAAGTAAAAACAGACATTTGTTTCAAACAGCATTTTCCTCAGTATCCTGGAGCACTGTTTCTTGTAGACCTAGAGATACACTGGGATATTTTGAAGAATGAAATCAGTCGAGACCGTATTTGAAAAAGCTTTGGATCTGCATGTGCATATGTAAATAACATCTTCACCTGTATTTCAGTATATCTAGAAACAGTTCAACCACCAATAGACACAGTTCCACTGGGAATTTTCTTCTCCAAATAAAGCCCGTTCTTTGTTTACCACTTTTTATTTCTTCTTTTTAAAAAGTTTTTTTTTTTCCTTCTTCTTCAATTACAGGCAGGAAATAAAAAGAAATGCAAGTCTTTTATGTAAAGTAAATCCATCTGGATGTTTGCTGCATCCTATACTATAAACTTGTGATCCCCAACCAGAATGAGTTATAGTGAAGCTGCAGGCAAAATTGTCTCCATATACCACAATCCATTATCCCTGTCAAGTTAATGTTCCATGTTGAGCCATATGGCATGGGTACACACTCAACAAAGGAAATTCCTTAAACTTGTTATAATCAGCACTTACAGTCATCCAAAAAAACTGACATAAACAGCTTTATTGTGTTTTTGTGCATTTCAGTTGATATCCATGACAAAAAGAGGAAGCTTCAGGAAAAAAGAGGAAAGGGGGGAGTAAGGAGGAAAAAAGAGGAAAAGGGGGGAAAAAGAGGAGGAAAAAAGAGAAAAGGGAAAAAAGAGGAGGAAAAAAGAGGAGAAAGGGGAAAAAAGAGGAGGAAAAAAGAGGAAA
>VZSV01000070.1:2733361-2796481 GCA_013398735.1 Nothocercus julius
TCTTACAGCTGTCTGTAAACATGAAGAAAAAGAGAGAAGACAACAAACAGTAAGCACAAGTGTCCAGACCATTCTGAGCACTTTTCCTGCTTTCACCATGATATCTTAAATTCCTAAAAAGACTTTTCTTTCAAAGCTGAAAATAAATGAGCAAGTCTTTCAACATTGCTTGTTTAAGCAAAAATCTAAAGAGAGGCAACAGAAGGGAGGAAGGTAGCCCAGGTTACAGAAGGTTTTTCTCTGTGCAAATGCAGAAGATGGAGAGCCATCTCTCTCTTGGCAGCTACATTCCCATTCCAAGTTGTTGTAAGCCTGCTCATGAGGAGCAGGTGGATCTTCTTGAAGGGGGAAGGCAGCAGAGACAGGGCAGGGCACCGCATGACAACAGAGCTCCAACAGGCTCCAAGAGGCAATGAGAGCCACTCGTCACTGCTCACATGAGAGGGCAGCACAGCAGGGAGGGAAAAAATAGCACTGGAATATGTATTGTCAAAAAGACAGTGAAAAACAAAAAGGAAGGGCTAGAATATAAATAATTGTGGGGAAAAAAAAAAAAAAAACAAGAAAACTCAAGACAAAGTTGATTTGCTGTAGATTGTCACCTCCTACATCTTATTGCCGACATACTGCTTCTGCAAACTTGCAGAAACCAGAAAGATGTCTTTTACCATAACAAAATGGTCATCTCATTGTCCTGCAGCACTGAGCTTGCAAGCTGAACAAGAAAGCAGAAATTTAACCTTTGGTTTAAGCTATACACTATTTAAAAAGCATGAATTGTATAAAATGCTAAAAATATTAAGTTATCTTTTCCTAGAGTTCTTCCAAGAATATCCCTCCATCACTTCCAAATCAAGGGAGTGGAACCCCTGCAGGACACTGCTGCCCAGAGCCCTATGCCATTTCTTGACACCTCAGGTTATATTTTCTCCTGCCACTAAAGATATCTTAAAGGCCAGACCAAGCAAAGAATGTATCTAAGTAGAGAGGCGGTCAGCAAAGCCCTCAGACTGATTAAACACATTGTCCCTCACCCGAAAAAAAAGCTGGGGGGAGAAAAAGAAAGCAACCAGAAATAACTACTCTGGGCCACCAGTATCTGGCACTTACAGTTACTTTCTGCGATTCTCTTAACAAGCTTAAAAAGAAATTGTCTTTTTAAAAACAAACTGATCCTTTCTTTTTGTGCCTCACTTCCAAGTTTGCTTAGTTGTGTCTTCTGCATGTGCTATAAAATGATGCAACGCCTTTTGCTTTTTTACAAAAAAAAAAAAAAAAGAGGTGAATAAGTTTGCTTGCGTACTTGCAGCCCTAGGCCGGTCAGAGGAGCAAGCTCAGATCGCTGGTTTAGCAGCGCAGCCTTCGGGAGACAGAGCCCCCAGGGGCTTTGCGGGCAGAAAATCTCCAGGCAAAGTGATTCATCATGTGTGGCAAGATGACTGTGACATCTAAAGATTCTTGCCTTGAGCAACATGGTACATGCTACAAGGGATCAAGCACTCTGAAAAGCATCCATGGCACATCTCAGAAGCAAAAAGGACATGCTTTAAATAACAAAATACTGAACATCATAAAGTCTTGGTGAATTTGTTATTCAGTGGAAAAGTAAAGAGGCGCCCTTCAGCATGTCTGAAGCCATACACCAGATCTAAGAGAATCTTACTAACCTTAGTAAGAATTTGTCCATTTTCATTATTTTATAAACAAGTTCTCATTAATTTTACATTCAAACTTATTCTTCCAGAGTCTGACCAAAGTGTGTTCCAGCATTTGGCTTGCATTCTTTTAATATTGCTAAGCCATAGCCTTACTGGTTTATTTAGAAGTTAGCCATCAATAATTTTTCACTTTTAAATTTGTTGTCCTAGACTGGCTTTTATTATTCCCTTGTCCATTCACCACAACTTCCAGCTCCTCTAAGAGAGGAAGAGGGGTCGACAGGACCCCTCAACTGCAACGTGAGAACAGTTTTGATCTCCCAAATCTATCGTGCGGTCATCTGTCCTTTCAAGGAGAACGTGCACTGTAGGGCCACAGCGCCAGGGCTGCCCCGGTCAGGGCACACACCCAGAGCCCACTCAGAAGTTACTGCTCTTTCATGCACAGGTGTTTCCGAGATGAGCCCAGAACACACATGCCAGAACACAGACCCGTCTGCGCTGCAGTGACGCCGAGGCCAGGAGCAGGTGCACGCAGAAAGAGGCCTGAGCAGCACGGCGAGCAGCAAGCGAGCACGAGCGCCCGCTCCGGCTTCCAGCAACCACATGCTGTATCCAGACAATTACACCACAGTGGGGATCCCTACAGCACCCTTATCAGATTTAAATCTTTGTTTTCTTTATATTTAAGATAAAGAAAATGAAAATGTATCTACAAAGGGCAGCAACATCTGCACAGAAACACAAAAGGAGAATTGCTTTAAATCCATCAGAAAAAGAAGAAAGAGGAGGAAGAAAAAAAGACAGGTAAAGACATGAAAAATCCTAGAGTACAAATGACTGAGCCCTGGGGAGCTGCTCAGGTGGAACAGCCCACACATCCACAGGAGTGGAAGCAAGGGGCACGAGTGCAGGTTCGGCTCCCCAGTAAGGTGATAGTACAATTACACTAGATGGATTTGAGGACAGATGATCCTGTTGGCGACTTCTGTGTAAATAAAAAGAATCATTAGCTTCTACTTCTGATGGTTACAAGCTGATTTCAAAGAAAATAAAGTGGGCCAGTGACTCGTAGTTGTGTTGCATGAACAAATGAGAAACACTACAAAAAACCACTATCAAAAAATAGGAGAGATTGAATGCAATGGCACAGAGAACTTCAAAAATGTAGCCATTCCATTCAGCGCCTGCATTAAAATTAATTATCAAGCAAATCGTGATGTTCAGAGAATAGGTTAAAAAGAAAAAAAGGTTACTGGGGCCCCAATAACATTTTCTCCTGATGAATTACTCCTTTTCACTGTGGTGTTTTATTTCACCTAGGTTTACTGGCATTTGGTCCGTGTTTCTGTCATGGGACCATGCTGTGTCTATGCCTGTGGAAAAAACACCCCCCCCTTCCCCATCAGGACCTAGAGGGAGTTGTAATCAGCAGTGAAGTTCGTCTCATTCACCGTGCAAAACGCCCTGTTCCAACATCAACACTAAAGATTCAGTTAAAAGTCAATATCCCAAGCTCCAGACATTTGTGTTCCAAATTTGGTTCTATGTAGGTAAAAAGAGATCCATCAATATGGAAAATTTCTGTATTTTAAGGTACTGTTCTGTACATTTTATTCCCTTTAAATATATTACTGAAAGGCAGCAGTTTATTGCATGTAAGCAAACTAGCCTGCATAAAATGGTTACTCAGACACACGGGCTCTCTCCTGCCAACAAATCCTATTGCTTTTGTATTTTGCCCCTGAACCTATGAAAAACAGCAGTATTTATCTTCCTGTGTCCTCTCCTCTTATTACCCATCCCAAACACTGAAGAAACTGAAGAATTGTGTTACGCTATAGCTTAACAGAGTTGCTTTTTACCATCTGCCTTTTAAAACCACATTTAGGAGAAATGGTTTCTAATCTAAAAGCTAAAATAACATACAAAATAGGCACATATACTGGTTAAAAATATTATAATTGTGCATGTGGCTTGGTGCCAGATAGCTGTCAGACAAAGGACCAAAATCATACAGTTGTTTGGCACTCAAGGCTGAAATCCTAGTGAAACATGCACTGTTTATAAATTGTCATTGATGAATAAAAGCAGTGAACAAAAAAATTAAAAAAATGCAGCCAAGCACTACAAAGCCAAGCCAATCATCACTGCTACTCCCATCCCTCACAATCATCAAATGACATAAAATAATCCCCAAACCCCTCATATGTTGGACAAGAGCAATGGAACAGCACCTGGTAAAATCAAATATAGTACAAAGTTGTGATTCCAGATTACAGCTCTTACAGCTCAGACTGGAGAACCCAGAAAAGTGATACAGACTGGGATGCCTGAAAAATAACCAGCACATGGACTTCCCTAGGTGCCACCTATTATTAAGGAGGAGGATTTAATTCACCACAGGTGAAAGGATGGCCCTTGAAAATAAGCTAGTGCTTGAGGTCTGGCCTTGGTTATCTATATTGGTTTAAATATTTTTCAAGTTTGAAGTTTATACACATGCAACAAGATTACCTGGAAATGTAATCTCCTCTAAAATTCAAGAGGAAAACAAACAAAACTTAAAAATATGCAAAAAAATCTCATTTCAAAATATTGCAGTGCTTCCTGTTGTCTAACCACCATATGAGCGTCTACAGGTTCCTTTAAGTGTTGAAACGGCCTATGAACAGAGCATTCTCTAAAAACTTTCATAAGGCAATGTTATTTTTAAGATAGATAAAATACATTTAAGGAATGCAGTTCTATGAAGAAATACGTATTTTTTTTTAAAAAAATCTCCATTAAAGCATGTCTATCAGCCTGTAATTTTTCTGCAAGTTGAAAATGACAAGATTCCATTTGATATCTACATAAACCACATTCTCCATGATAACCTGCAACAGACTGGAGATACATGGTACAATTAAAAGACATCACAGGAAAGAAATGATCCCAGCCAGGCATAGCATGATACAGATGTATTAATTACTGCATCAAAAAAGCAAAGCAAAACTTCACTTTGCTATCATGACATAAGTGTTCTTAAAACTGCAGTACCACCATGACGAGTGTACAAATACATTTTTGCCAAACTTTTAAAACTTGTTTTAACCTAATACAAATTTAAGATAAAAGCCAAGCACTCTAAGCCAAACACTTATATATTTAATGCAGGTCCCAGTGATCATTCCTGAAGTTAGAGCAGTCTTATATTACTCTCGAGACTTCCACTTTCTACACCCCATAAGGCAAGAGCAAGAAACAGCAAGATGCCTTATTTCTATTGCAAAAGCAACCAATCTATTGGAGAAGGCCCTATTGCACTGGGAAGCAAACTAATATTTTCTTACAGTTCTTCGGGCCATAGCATTGGCATTGCATATAGTCTGTACAATCCCAAGTCCTTGAATAAAAACATTGCCTAACAATAGAGCAAAATATTTGGGATGTCTGTGTGCGTGTAGCTAGTGAGTTGCAAGATTTGCCAGGAAAGTGAGTACACCTCCTCCCAGCTTCCTTTAGGAGTGGTTAACCACAGCCCACCAAAACTTTCTTGCGGCCTTTCCAGATCCTGAGTAAAGACCTGAGTCTCCATATTTTCCATATATGCAATTTGCTTGCCACAGTATGTATTGTGCAGTTAAAAACTTATAGCTTGAGGACACATATTTGGCACTTTCTAAACAAATGTCTCAAATTACTTTGCATTTCTATGCCTCATGCTAATATGAAGTTTAACAGATTGGAAAAAGCACAAACAAGGTATTGATCTCAATCATTCTGTGATTCTGGGAACTGGCATACACAAAACGTGTGTGCGAGCATGGATGTGCGCATGCATGCATATATATAAACAGACACATGTACTAGTGGGACCCTCACATGGGTGTGTTTAATATACATACATATATATGCACACTCACATATGTATATTATAGAACTACTATAATGGAATGTATTTGCACAGACACATACAGAAGCCTAACTGGAAAGATCTTATTAAACATTATTTTAAAGAAATACCTCTTATGGCCAAGTTAAGGAAGACAGAAAAGAACAGAAGGTGGGGAGATCCTGGGGAGTAATACACAAGACTCCATATAAACCAAAAGTTTGCAGGATGAGTTACTAGAAATGGAGACCTTATCTCCTTCAACAGGCAACAGAGCAAGTGGAAGCTGAGACATAAATGGCCTCACATGCAAGACAGAGAATGCAGCCTGTACACACCCTGACAAATTCTGTTGAGGATGAACACTCTAGTCAATAGTTCCTATGTGCATTCATATTTTGAATTTAACATTAGTAAGAACTTTAAAAGATGACTTGTTTGTAATAAATATGATCAGGTATAGATCTATAAGATTAGATATGTATATGATTAGATAATCAGTCTTAACTTATTTCTATACTAAAAACGTATCTTCCCCATTCCCATTTCAGTGAGCTTTTATTTCATCACTATACTTAACTTTTAAGGTTATTGCTTTTCTTAAAGGCATCAAAAGTAGTAGCTGCAAACACTATCAGTTGCTTTAATCATGTCTATTAACAAAACACTACATAAAATAATTGACTGTCTCTCCTATTTCATCTTCAACTGGGAGACCCCTAAGTATCTTCAGCAAAACTCCAACCATCCTGTGAAATGTCACCCTAGTGACTAACACTTAAGGTTTCTATTGCCCAAAGTGACTCTATTCCGATGCCTAAGAAACCTCTTCAGAATATTTTCTACTTACTTCTTGATATAAGCAAAGAACAAGGGAGACTGAACACCCATTTGAAAGCCACTGCATTCTTAGCCTTCAGAAAAACATAGAGTGCAAGGAGGAAAGCCTTGCAATAAGGCAAAATATTACTATCACTTAGCCAAATCAGTTATGTTTCCTATTGTCTTCTGCATTTTTGTGTTATTCAAAACTCTTCAACCTTCTGCAGTGACAGTGCCACCGTGCACTCTATTTTCAAAATCAAATCTAATATTTTTGTATTCTTTTGATGACATTTTTTCCATGAATGCACAATACAGTTGGCACACTGCTTCTGTTCTCAGTTTTTCCAATCACCATTGTAGAGATTAGAAAATATATCCTGCACCTGCAGCAGCTTACTACTCTGCAGGCAATGTGCAGTGGTAATTCATGAAAACAATAGCGTTAGAAGTCTGACACCTCCATGCACCTAAAAAAATAAAGGTACATCTATTATGCATTAGCTTATTTAACGCAACCTTTCCTGCTTTCCCTTCTAAGGTATCTGTGTTTCTAGGCAAACTCATGTTCCACCTGTGACAAACGTTTGATTCTGTAAAATTTAGTCACTAAAGAAAAACATTAACAACTTTAAAATATTTAAACAAACACTAGAGCTCTCAATCACAACAGCCACTTCTTTTTGTATGAGTGGCTTAGTTACAAGATCAGTGGACACAGGCTGCTGAATTTACTAAAAAAAAAAAAAAAAAAAAGGTCTGCTCCAGGCTAGGGTTACATGAACACAAGAATGAAAAATATTAATGGAATGAAACAGATTCAATAAGTGATTTTTAGGCACCTGCTGATGAACAAATATCTTTATTGCAAAACAAAGACAAGCCATGAAATATTACAAAATTATCTTTTAATCACCAGTGAGCTTTCTGCGGTCTCCTATTTGAAGAGGATAATAGTTATTATGTAGATCCCTAAGCAACTGCCTCATGGGGAAGTTGCATCACCAGAGTGACAAAGAATCATGCTCTCCTCCCTTGTCCCTAGAAGGAGCTTGGTGCCTTCGGACAGACTGAAATCTAAAATCCTACCGCCTCACCCAGCTGATCCCATGCACTGAGCACATCCACAAGTGCCCAGGGATGGAAAGAACCACAGGAGAGAAATATGCCCCTTGAGCATTTCACGCACTGATGAGCCTTTAACAGATAAACACACCCTACAGCAGCTGAACTGACATGCTGAAACAAAGAGGAAACACAAGATTTAAAAATTTCAGACTACTGTTTAGTCTCCTTTTCAGAGTCTGAGTTACACTGTGAATAAATCAACACTCACTTAAATGTTTCAGGCTGCATTAACCAAAACCAACCTTCTCCATACATATTTTATCAGAAATAAATATGTCACAGTCCAGAGGCCTCTGACTCACACAGTTAAATTCCCAGCCTGGCAAGCAAGACAAAAATTCTGGGTTTAGATGAAAGTGAAACTTATTTGAAGACGACAACATTTCATCTTCCTCGAACACAGTTAGCACAAGGTCACTACAAAAAACATTATTTCCTCCTGTTAACAATACGGTAACGGTAGCACTATTTCCCACCGATAACAAGAACTGCTCTCATGGGACAGGCTACAGATTCACCGGAACTCCTATGGGGCTTGTAAAGGCACCTGTAGCACAGGTAGCATCGACTGCAGTGATACCACAGGCTTATTCCTGCTACAGCAGTAAATCATTATGTGTCTGGAAGGGTTTTCAAGGACAGACTTACTCACTTTCTTACTTGCTGAAGCCAAGTTTGAAAACAACTCCAGCACTGATTTAAAGATAATAAAATTGCCTGAAATTACCCTACAAGAACTGCACTAGGCAGGAGCAAATCTCCGAAGCACCGGGACAGCGGCTGCCCAGCAGCCAGGCGGCCCCGCACCTGCTCACGCCACCTCTGCGCCCCCGGCTCAGGCTCACGCGCAGCACCGGGGCCCAGGGCAGCCTCGCACCTGCTCACGCCACCTCTGCAGCCCCCGCTCAGGCTCGCACGCGGCACCGGGGCCGCAGGGCCCCGCGGGACCCACCTGCGCCGCCCCTGCAGCGCGGGAAGCGGCTCCACACCTGCGATGCGGCCCTGCAAAGGGCGCCGGCCGCCCTCACCTCCGCACAGACCTCGAGGGGTTGCTGCTTTGAAAGAAACACTGTGAGAGCTACTGCAAGTTACTGTAAACAGAAGGGTAAACTGAGTGCACACTCTTGTGTACAAAAACCCAAGCGTAAAAATGCCCTGCACTTAGCACTGTCACTAAATGACTGTGTAATTTAATTTCCCAGAAACCCATTAGCTTTCACAAAAGGAAATGAAGAGCAGATGAGAGCAATTCTTTGGTGTGAGCTGAATTTATTTAATGTAATACCTGAGGGAAAACAAAAAAAAAAAAAAAGCGGAAACTGTACCAAGAGATACCAGATACCATAACTGCAGGAAGCACCAGGCTGCTCCGAGGTGGCAATGCCAAACCCGAGGCTCTGCGCTTTGCCTCAGCAGCACCTGCTTCTGCCCCATGCATCCCCGAACAAACACCCAAGTGCATTTCTAATATTTAAAAACATGAGAAGGATCACTTGAACAATACACGTAAGGCATGAAGGCAAATATTGCCAGCCATGACATTTTTAAGCATAGATAATCAAAACAAGTGATCTAAAAATGTAGGGACAGCGCTGAGGAACTGCTCTGTGCTGGTTACAGGAACATGAGATTCAAGGAAACTACCGTAGTTTGTGCCTCGTTTGTGCCTCCAAGCAAGCAACTTGTACTCTTAGTTATTGTAACCGTGGACCATCTTGTCATGCTTGCATCTTTCTTACTACAAGAAGCTTTTCTAGCCTCTTAGCCTACAATAATATTTGACAGATAATTATGTACTGTGTGAAGCTTATTAGCTCTCCTTTTACAATGCTCTTTCGACTTACTGCTGTATTTTGGTAAAATATGATGAACTGAAGTACTTGTCATAATCTTTATCATGGCCATTTTTTTAATTCTCTTCTTTTAACATTTGCCTCTTTCTTCCTAATGAATTCTCTGAAGGATACAAAATATACTCTTCCCACCCTCTTCCAAGTTAACATGTAACTGTGTATAAATTATTTCAAATCAATCTCACCATTATTCACATCTCTCTGGAGATCATTTCCATTGTGATACCTATTTTACTCCCTGTACTAAATTAGTAATGACTAGAGAAGATAATTCAATGAAATCTAACTATTATTTTGGACAGCTATAAGATCTGTCAAACTCACTACTTGCATCTGTCCTCTACCTTCCTAAAATGCCATTAAAACAGAACTCCTAGGAAAAAAAAAATATATATATATATAATGGCATAATATTAATGGTCACTATTTTAATAATTATTTACTCTTGGTTGCTTCCTATTATTGTCTTCACCATCATAAAAACATTTGATAAAGAGCTCTTCAATTTCAAAATGCTTTGCCTGAAGTGATAGTGCTGGAGGAGGAAGCAGGGGGAAAAGAAAGTATTAGATTTTTAACTGAGAAATAATTTATGTGAACAAGTTAATTGTATTTTAAAATCCCAGATCTTCTCCTTTAATTGAGAACAACCTTTCCCAAATTGTGGTTTAAAAGGCTTACTTCTCCCACTCAAAAGTACTATCAATAGTACAAAAGGCTTACAGAGATTTCAGCTATTTACCATATTTGCCTCAAAAATACTAATGCTCATTTTTAAAAAGACTTGTTATTCCACTGAAGCAACTGGGCAGAGTGCTTAACTATAAACCAAATACTGGATTTTACAATAAAAACTAAAAGTAATAATTTTGCTGATTTGAAAGAAGCACTGACAGAGGCACAGCCATACATACAAGTCTAAAGAATGAGGCAATCAAAAGTCCATAAAAAAATGGAATTCTTAAAAGAAAAAAAATCCAAATGCATCCAAACCTAGACACTAACAGCTCATTTAAATAAATAATCCACAGAATAAGTCTTTAACTTCACAGTAACTCCAAAGTCTACCATTGAGATCTTCATGGATTTTGGCCTCAACCCTGAAAGCACCTCTGTGCTTCCACCTTTAGCTCCAAAAGGTATTTTCTGCCCAACATACACTTATTAACCATGTGCCACTTTGGAACTAGACAAACACTAAGACGTGGTAAAATAAAGGCTACACATATGTAATTCACTTGTGAGCCCTAACTGTATTGCCAGGTGTGACAACAAACCACCCGAGTGATACAAGTTTATCAAGTACAATCAATAGTTAAAGGAAGTTGCACTGTAAAAAACACAAATATACTTTTCTATTTCCAAGAGATACCACAACACAGTTTTACTTTAATAATGGCAAGAATCAGATTTAGCATTTACGTTTTCAGAACAGTTATGCTACCAGAAACAAGAAACTATGCTTGGGTTAACAATTTGCACCATTTATAGCTTCAATTACTATAACAAGGTCCTACTCCCTCCCTCACAGGTACTGACTGCTGATTACATTTGTCTTCATTTCCATTCATTGTCACCTCCTCTGTACTCTCCTCTAATATTCATAATGTTCATAATTAAATACTATGACTGTGCTAACATGAAGCAAAAGTGAGCTTGTTAGAGGGAGGAGCACAGGCATCAGGCCAGGAGGATGCTAAACACACACGTATGTTATAACGTCAGCACGTCAGTCTAACCACGACCCTATAGCCGGACCCACCAGCGACAGTGAGTAGTGAGGTCCGGAAAACTGAAGCGATTGTAAACGGGCCATTCCCACCCATTCCGCATTTCTGACTACAATCTTTTCTAGTTATCTCTGTTGACAAGACCCAGAACCCTGTGCCTAGCCCAGCAGCACTACCCAGAAGTGGAACCTAATTAAACCAAAAAGTTGTTTAAAAAAAACGTTTACAAAAATTCTCTACTTTAAGGGACATAATTTTTAAATGACAACTTTTTATGCGCAGCCTGGGCAAGTGCACAGTATGCAGAAAGGCAACGTGGGCCAGGGCAGCTCAGTGCCTGTGTACAGCCTGCCTTCCACTTTGAGCCCTCCACCCCACCCCAAGATGAAGTCACCCCCTTTGAACTGTCAGAAAGCACCAGAAATCCCTCCCTGTAAGTTGCATTCAGGAATGATCCTTTTCACTTGTTCCTGGTAAGCAGAACAGCCCAGTAGAACAAAGTTAGGGAGCAGGAAGGCACAAAGTGCAATACCAAACTCTTATCAGTGTCCTAGCAAAATCTGACCTGGATGTGAAAACACAGAGTATTTTAAGACAGAATAGACAGTGAGAAAATTTCACATCCTCATGAATAGTCTTCTAGAATGTAATTAAAATAGATGGTTTTGCATAAGCAAAGATTATTAAACGTAAATGGAGCTATGTTACAACCAATGTATTTTGGACTGATTTTGTACATATCTGTACAGATAGTAACAGGCTATGCTGGCGACGAGGATTCAGTGCTTTTACTTAAAATACAAGCAACGGTGTTTTTTTTTTTTTTTTTATACCAACAAATCAACAGGATAATTCTGGAATTCATTAGTGAATAACACTAACCAATCCGACATAATAGCTTTACTTCCTCTGCAAAACACTTCAAAAATATCTAAATGAATATGGAAATGCATCTTTCTGTGGCAAATTGTTCATTATTGAATCATTATCAACTCTTGTTAGACCAAAATTCTCTCTTTTGCAATGTACAAGATCATTAAAATATTTGAGAGCTCCATCATGAAAGACAGTGGCACTTTATAATCCACTATCTCTTCAGGCAAATATGCTTACGACTGAACATAATACACAAAATAACAACATCCCCTTGACACACAATTCTTTCTTTTAATGGTGCTCTTAAGTGTTGACAGCAAGGGTGAAATATGCTGTTGCTACCCTCCTCCCTTTTTTTATTTTTATTTTATAGCTTTTTAACTATTTCAGAGATGCATTTCAGCCATGGTAACAGGTTGAGAAGGGACACGCTTCTTGCATATTCAATGTGCAGCCCCAGTGCTCCATCACACCTGCCAACCTAGTGAGATATTTCTTACAAGCTTGTCGACTTTACGTTCTTAGGCATTGTCCTTTCAGCCCCAGAAGACTGTGTAACAACTCAATGAATGCATTAAATACTATCAACAGTAACGAGTAAAATGAGTGTTTCCATTCTAATGGGAATGCTTTTATAATATGATAGGAGCAAGCTTAACAGGCAATTCTTTGTTTTATAAATCCTAACTTTAGGAGAAGGCTTATTTTTCTTTTCACTAAAAAGCACAGAAACAGGAAACCCCCCAAACACAGATACTGCTACTAGTCAGAAAAGCACTTAATATTTTTATGTAGCTTTTCTCATTTCTTTCTCCAGCTTTCAACATCAACTTAAGATATACTGTGAAAATTCACGATATGCAGGTATGATATATGTAGCTGCATTCTATACTGTAGCACAAGCAAAGTTAACTTTTTTGGTTATTGTTATTACAACAAAGCAAAACCCAGAGGTAGAATACTTTTAAAAAACACAGCATTTTAGAATTTGGGGGCATACCTATTTTAGAGATATACACTGAAAGCTTTCTGTAATTTTTGCTGTATATAGAAATGAAGGACTATGACAGAAACAAAATCCATGGGAACTGCTAACCATAAAGCATTACAAAAATATTTTATTTCAGGGCTGCTTTGGGCAAACAATTGACACACATTTCTTACTTTCATTAATTCTCTCTACAAAGCAATCTCAACAGAGACTTCTCCATAAATCTGTACCAATGACGTAATTCTATTACATTTAAAGGGAATCACCTACTACTCTCTTCAATAAAATGGAAAAACTGAGATAATGCAATAGTACCAATGATTTTCACTGTATACTTAAAGGCATACATTCTTTAGAAATTGGATGATTCAAAATAAAAGCATGAGCAAATAGGTTGCCTTTCGTAACACAAATCAAATTTTGCTATATATTTTTGTAAATTCAAGTCAGTAACACCTATAAAGCCCAGAGCCATTCCATACATGCTACTGTTCAAAATATTTCATAGACAGTTGAAATGACTTCTGTTTTTAGTCTTCTGTATTTAAAAAGACAACAACTAATTTGAAATGGTGCTGGGGGGAAGTCGTTTTCTGTTTACACAGTAACTAAAAGAAACCAGAAGCTGTTAACTTCATCATCTTCAGGTATAAGTATCACTGACCTAGTGACATGTACTTTCTTCTTACACAGACTACAGACAATGTCATCTTAAAATTATTTGACTATATTTTCAGGTTCACATATGAAGAATTAAATGAAATTCTGGTTTCAGCACCAGCTGCACTTTGTCTGTCTCTATTCTCCACAGAAAATTAAGTAGTAAACAAAGACAGAGCGAACTATAAAGATTTCCGAAAGAAATTGCAGACCACCAGGATTTGGATTTAGGTAATCCACTTAGATTACCATGGCTATGTCTTAAAAGGACAATACTGAGATCACAAAATAGGTCATGTCTACAAGCAGTGCAATATATAAGTGAAACAATGCCAACTTTACAATTCAAAGCCATCCCCAAGTTTAAGGGATCAGAGAGAAATTCGTCTCAAGACTATGTTTTGCCAAGCAGCAATTATTTTGATATCAATGTTTTTAGGCCACAAACTGGGGTACGGACAATGACAATATATTAACATATTTCTAGCAATAGGAGGGCACAGGTTAAGCCAACAAAATCATGCATTTTTTTGATATAATTTTCAAAAAGCAGAGCAGGTTTGGACACCCACAGGCCTATCACTGGCAACTTTTGTTTAGCAAAATAGACATTTGCTTCTATTTCTTACAATAATAATATTCCTGAGATAACAAAAGTCAAAAGAAAAAAGAAAAAAACAGACAAGCAAAAAAGCTTGTAAGCAGGAGGCAAAATATTAAACAATTAACTGAAGAAAAGACCAAAGTAAATTGGTCATTTAAGGATCCTAAGCATTGGAAAGAAAGTTTTTTTTTTTTTTTCTTCAAGTAGGCAACCTAGAAATTGCTATAGATTGCTATAGATTTCCTCAGCAGAAAGTTGAAGAAAAGACAACTTTGAAAAATATATACATCTTTACAAGAGAAATGCAAAATCAAAAAAAAAAGAAGAAAGAATCAAAACCCTAAGTGGTTCCTTCTTCAAAAAAAATATACACTGACAAATATGGACAATGGCATTTATGAAGAATTTTACTCAATTGTGCATCATACAAAATTTCAATACCAAAATCAGTTTTGCTACAAGGAACAGGGAACTTCCAGATGCTTGACATGCCAGACCTAGACAAGGGGATGAAAAACGTCTCTTTCTGACCAAAGAGGCTTTGAGGGGATACTCGTAAAGAATTACCTACTTACCCATCAGATTTGAGTTCATGAAAGGTGTCGGGGACAATCCTTCATGGGGCCCTAATCGACTGTCATTCAAGTGATCACTGTAATGAGGACTGTCTGCAAAACCCTAGAGAAAAAAAGACCAGAGTATTAAACAGATTATTTGGCAGCCCTGCTAATTGAGTGTAATGACACTTTCTTAATTAAATGCGTAGAGTCACAATTGGTCATTCATCACACAAGTTGGCTTTCAGGTCTCTCTCTCAGAAATTACACTCTGCACCTATTTTACTCTCCCTAACCAAAAAGATGGCACACCATTTTTTTTAAAATAAGCTCTGTCTTCATAAACAATACTTCTAAAAATTAAACCAAGATATTTGAACTCTTAAAGTTAAGTCACTAACCATTGTCAGAAAACATTAGTCTGAAAAAGTTGTATCTGAAATTTTTCCTAAGGTTTCTCGTTGCATTAACAAAACACAACAGTAGAAAGGTCAGAAAGTCAGTGACATTAGGAAAAAATACATTAGTGCAAATGAGAAAAAATTGCTTTTCCACTTGAAGACTGCTTTAATGTTACAGATTAGTAGGCATTTTGACAGTCCCATTCCTGAGCAACATTTAGCTCAGTGACCAAAGATTTTACTTCCCACTAATTAAGAAAAAAGAACAAAAATGAACAATCACAAAGCACATTTTGCCACTAGATTTTCAAACAAGCATTCAAACTGAAATATCACATTTCATTAAACCAATTACTTTAAATTTTCTTCTGTACAGCACAAAATGTTATCAGCTTTTCTGTAATAAACGTATAAATATGGTATTTGCCATTCAGACTGATCAGATAGTCATTTACACTTTATCAAAGCACGAGAGACTTGTTACTCCAAATGGTATCTCCTTCGTAAAGTTTTGAGCAGCACTAGCAAAACTTAGCTTGCAATGCCCAATTACTCACTCACTCAAGCACCTTTAGGGTTTTATAGTTTAAGTGGAGACCCAACTACAGTCTCTATTTTAAGGGGAAAATTGCTCAGGCCCACAGCTACCAGAAACCATCCGAGGCCCCCCGAGACTATGAAATCATCAATCATTGAACATTTATCATTTTTTCAGACTGCAGGCTCCATTCAAGACAACATTAATGGGGCTGAAACAGGCCTCACTATCTTTGCAGGCGTGCTGTCAGTTCAACCAAAGGGCCAGTAACTGAGGGCTGAATAACTGTCAGCTCGCCACAGCTGCTTACGGATGCATGTCACAGCTCCTCCTGCCTTCCCACTCCGAGAGGACTCTCCTGGGAGTCCCAACTCCCCACTGAATCTTTGGCTCACTTTGCTTCAGAATCAGGCTGCGCGTGTGATAGGCATCCTGAAACAATCTTAGTGACATTTACAACTTGGTTATGACCACGAGGGTGTCCTCTGGTAAGCGTGACCCAGGCCCGTCTGTCAGACAAGCAGCACAGAGCAGCAGCTGCCGAGGAAACAGAGTGGCTCCTAGCTAAGGTCACCACATGCGGTTTATTTTCATGTTGAATCGAAACAAAAAAGAAATTAAATCTGCTGAATACAAAAGAAAAAATTTGCACATGAAGGACCTAAAGAATAAAGCTCCTAAGTGGTTAGTTTCCTGTTGGGCTCTCAGCTTGCACTCGTTTTGTTGCTGCTGTTAAAACTTTCCCTGAGACAGTACTTCAACTGGATTGCACTTTTAAAAGAAAGCAACAAGGAAGGCCCCGATGGGTGCTGGAACAGAAGCCGCATCTCGGACACTGGGAGCACAGTGCCCAGACAAGCCCTAAACCCTTACATCAGAGAGGTCTTGCTTTACAAATACAAATTTACTGAAATAACCACCACAGTAAAACTCATTCCATATACAGCCACGCATCCTGAAATACAACGTACCAGAAGCACAGGATTATTAACACTCCCTTAACATCCACCCCAAGTTAACATGGTATGTTTTCCCCTTCCCTCACTAAGCTGCATAGGACACAAGCACCAGGTGGAGAGTTGATCCACAAAGCGATGCTGCCCTCCTACTGCCCAAGTTCCTTCAGATAATTAATTACACTGGTTTTTGCACCATCTCCATTTCTGTCCTGGTGTACCCTTGTATCTAATTACTGCAGCATCCCAATTATATTTCTATACCGCTACACAAACCAACTACTTTATCTGATGAATGTTCAAAGTAGTCTTTTACAACACTAAAGGACTTAAAATACTTGGAAAATTTGCTGTAAGTGGAAAAAATGTACTATTGTCCCTACAAGGATTCCAGACGGAATCATCCATATACCTCAGCTCAGATGCTGATTGTGCCAAGCACTTGTTCATTCTCACACAACACCTAACTTAGACATGAGCAAAGCACAGCCTCCTCTCAGCCCTCACTTGCACAGGGACTAAGTACACAGGTCTTACGTTGGCCACTGTCATTGACAACACTTAGCCTTAGTGCTGAGTTTTGGATTATCATCTTAAGTAGTTCAGCTTTCTTTATCATAAGAAATCCTGGGTTGATTCCCACATGTAACACACACTAAATAAATACAAAATAAGTATAAACATACACAATTTTGATTTAGCAAACCACTTCTCCACTTCACAAATGGAAATTAAGCATAACTAGAAGAGTCCCAAGGATAATATTTCATAGAGTTACATAGAGTTATCTCAGAGCATGCTTCACATTTAAGCTGTGATTGAAATAAGTTGCATTCCTGATGCCATTTCTTTTTTTCTTCTCCCTCTCCCCCCCCCGCATCTGTCTTGTTGACTTGCATAAGTATGATAAAGTTTTGCTGGAAAGAGCTTTAACCGATGATAGATGAATACTTTTGAAATTTCTAATAGCTTATAAAATAGCTTTTGGAAGCCTCTAACAGCATAATCAAGGCTTAAAAATGAATTTACCAAATATGATGGCACAAATGGACAACATATATAAGCTTTTCAAAGGAGAATTTAGTAGAGAGGGCCTTAAAAAGTCTTTGCCTAACAGCAAATAAAGGAGACTGCTTTTTTTTTTTTATAAAGGTATAAGAGGTCTAAGAGGTCACCTACAGAAGCAAGTAGCAAAGAGAAAGCACCCCGCAGCTGGCGTTTGAACTTGTCCATGATGACAAAGGAGAAAAAAAGCAGGGGGAAGTACACAAGCATCTCAGTGCCATGCTTCAAATTTGTATCTTGAAGAATAATCAAGAATACATTCTTTCCAACTGTGAAAGAAGAAAGGTTAAGTTATGCTTTGAGTGCATCCTTTCATTCTGAGAAAGGAAGAAAATTCTAATCCACAGCAATCTTGAAAATTATGTACTTGCCTCTGAAAGGGAATTCCGTTGACAATAGTGGGATTGATGAGAGTCACCAGGTACAGGAGCCAACTATTTATGCACAAAGTTATTCTCTCTCATGGAGGATTATTTCATGATTAATACTCTGAGCTTGTTCTGCTTGAACAGGTTGATGATTTCAGGTGTAATCCTATCATACCTAAGACCACAGGTGGGCTTCCAAAGCCCTTTGGAAGACGGCTACTTTGCATCACAGGTAAGGGAGCTTTTGCTCAGGAAGACTGGAAGGAGACAATTCTTGCTCAGGACACATCCTCTTATTTCTACCCATCTTTGTTCCTCAGCAAGCCTGCCAAGGACTGGCACACGGAGGGTAAAACCTGAGCATTTTAAACATATCACCCTGCAAAATTTTTGCCAAAGTGCTACTGGACAAGCTATTTCTGTTTGGAGCACTCTATTACAAAGGGACTATAGATAGCTCAGAGAGCTCAGGGCTTTTTATGTTTTCAGATTGAAAACTAGTTTCAAATATCATTGCCTAGATGCCACAGCTACAAACTCAAAACCACATTGTTTGTTCCAACTTCTTACACAGCTCGTACAAAAGCGAACCTGACCATTCTCAAAGACAGACAAACTTTCTTTTTTTTTATTGTCCCAGCCCCACCTAAGTTTAACGGAGGGCTAACTGTTCCACGGCAACAGGCCTCTCTGGATTTCAGTCTCAGTACACATTTGTGTTCAAAAGGACAAGACAGGATATATCTGCAACCACAAGCAACAAGTATTATTTAAGGCCTGGCATGAAATGCAACTGGATTAGTGCTGCAATTTGACAGTGTAATGCAGACACTCAAGGCTGAATGCACTAACAGCCTATTTAATTTTCAGACATTTTACTGGATGAGAGTGATGCTCTCTAAAAATTTCAATACATGAAATCCATCAGTTGAAAGTTGTAACAAATGTAACATTTTTATTCCTCTGCTCATTCCTCTGCCCCATGTGTCCAACTGATTCAAACTTCCACCTGTCTGTGCTTCAAGAATTCAGACTATCACTTTAAAATAAAGTATTTCATACAATTTGAGTAATTTTACATCTAAAAATTCAGAACTGCTAATCAAATCCACAAGAAAAAAGTCTTAAAACTCATTTTCAAGTTATTTATACATAGATACTGCTACCTTAGATGCTGCAACTACAACTGCACTTGACAATTGCACAATTCGATGGACCAGAAGAAAATGCCCAGAAACTTCTCCATGATCTAACAAGGAACTATGGGGTAAGTAAGGTTGTTTCTTAGCCACAAAAGGAACTAATGTATAAACATATTCCAGTGCTAATTTTAATATCAAAGAAAGTTACAATAAGAAGTTAGCAGGTTATATCACTGCAAATAGATTTTTATAGTTCTTAATTAACTATAAACCAGGAAAGAAAGTAATACAAGTGTAATGAACATGCTAACTACAAATGCTTAGACACCTATCTAAATCATTCAGGGCTTAGATTTTGGAACCCGGTTTTGGAAAGTGCTGCCCATAAATCAAATAACTGAAAAATAAGCTGCATTTTGATAAACATTCTATGCACTGAATAGGGGATATTTTATTTAGCCTTTAATTTCAGCCTGAATTGTCTGCTTGCTTATAGAATACATAATGAAAAGCAAGTAACCAGCAGAATAACCAAACAACCTCCCTCCCCATCAAAAAAAAAAAAAGGACAAAAAGGACACAAATACAACAGACTTGATAACACTTACTGTATTTCTGTGTCCCTCTTGTCTTGTTTTGCTACTTAACAGCATCCTTTCTTGTTATGTACCTGAGATTAAGAGGTATAAAATACTATTTCAAAACCTGCTATCTCATTACTATTTTTTTTTTGACTTTTGTAAATTAAAAGTACTACTGATGTGGGGGGAAAGAATAGGATGGGCATATAAAGTATAATATTTGGCCTCTAAAATACATGTCTGAATATTTTACAAACATGGAGGGCACAGCCTGCTGATTGATGTTACAATTCCACCTAAATCTAACAGTGGTACCTTGAGCCATTCAGCTCTGGCTTCCAGCATAAGTACAGAAGTTACGTAGATGTAAAGGAAGATAAACTGCACACTCAATACTGAAAATAATTTATGTTAAATCAGCTCAGAACTTAATTCCCCATTTTTATATTTGTGTGTGTGTGTGTGTGTGTGTGTGTATATGCTGGAATAGAATTACAATACTCACAATTCTGATTTGAGCAAAATATTTCTGCTAATTTATGCACAAAGTGTTTTGTAGTTAAAAAAATAAAAACAGCTATCCAGTTAGGAAATGTCTTGTGAAAAATACTTTCAGATTTGCTTCTTTTGGAAACAGAAATCCAAATACAAGAAAAACTTGCTCCACTTATTGCAAAAACACGTAATAACAAAACCAAAACAATGGAAGAAAACCTCACAGAGCAGTATTGTTCACAAAATAAAAGCAACTATTATTCACACTGCAATAAAAACTACCGCAGAAGAATCTTTGGTTAAAGGACAGTGTTTATCCCCCAAAGAGAGATTACACCAACTTGTTTCTAGATTACAAGCTTTCTTATAAACTACAAATTTCACAGAAATTGGAAAAGCTAAAAGTTCAGAAGCATCTCGCAACAGGGAGGAAAATCTTCCAGGAGCTATAGCGCAAGTGCCATGTTGTTACTGGGCTCAACCAATATGCTACTTGATTCAGTACCTCAGAATTTGTTTCTAAGATCCTAATAGAGCAAAGCTTTCAAAAAGTACCTTTATATATTGCTGCAACATATGCTAAGGATCCAGCTACACTTCTAATATAAGGTGTTGTCAACACAGGCAAGATATCTTCAGCTCCATAACACTCAAATAAGGGAGGGA
Source organism: Nothocercus julius (assembly GCA_013398735.1). Lineage (NCBI taxonomy): Eukaryota > Metazoa > Chordata > Aves > Tinamiformes > Tinamidae > Nothocercus > Nothocercus julius. The sequence goes on from VZSV01000070.1 coordinate 2,754,330, forward strand.
CTTGCATACATTACTCAGAAGACTGTCATCAAAAAAGCACCACAGTTGCACATTTAGAAGGAAAAGCAAGACTGAAGAGCTGGAAGAAAAACAAGTACCACAGTAGAAAGAATTGGACACAGTATTGTGTACAGACTTCAGTATAATAATCTTCTCAAGGATAAGACAGAAGTCAGCAAGTCAGTGTGGAATGCTACAAAACACTAATTTTCATCCATGATTTATTCCTCCAAAATAAAGTGTTCCTACTTTTTCATTATTTTTTCATAATAGATGAATCTTCAAATAGTTAATTTTACTAATAAAATGTTTAGCCTATGCAACAGAACTTTTGCACACAAAAAGTCACTAATGTCTCAATTTGTGACTTTTCATAAATTTAAGATCACAGCCTACTCTAGAGATAAATACCCACTGATCTTTAAGTGTTAGAATGACATTGAGCATTATGAGGTAATGAAAAAAATAAAGTTCTTGCATAAGGTTCTCACACCTGCAGTGATTATCAAGTATTTCTTTTCAAAATTGGATGTTAGTTTAAAACAGATCTAAAATAATCCTATTATAGCTTTCAATAAGATATTACCAGAGGCTCTTAAAAGAAACTACATTGTTACGGGATGTGGGAAAAAAATCTCTTGTGGATTAATTATTGATCAAAAGATTAAATAATATAGACAAGCATTCCACCCCAAGCACAGGATTCTATGGCCAGTTTTCAGAGGGAGCAGAAGTTACAGTACACTTGAGCCATTTCCCCAAAGAAATGTACTAGTACCAAGTTTCTTCAACTATTCCATAACTATATCAAAAAGAGAAAGTAAATAAGTGGTGAATTTTGATTATAAAAAACATTTTAAATACTCATAACTTCATGTTAGGAAAGCATTTCAAACAAAGCTCTCCAAAAAAATGGCAATAAAGCAGCAGTTAAAATTCGGTGTAGATAAACAGAAAGTAAACATTAAAAAACTGTGCAGTGACAACAATATGTGGTAATTACTGTAGCCATAAGAAAAAAATAGTAATATTATTCTCCGTAGTTTTTTAAAGGACATCAGAGCTCACTGACCAACAAAGAGGGCAAGGCAATTATTAGGAATGAATAAGAAAGGAAGAGATACTGAAAGTATTATTATGCCATTGCAGAAATTGATGACTGACCATCATCTTGAATAACACATGCAGCAGTGATCATCCTAACTCTAAGTTATACCAGGTATGTAGAAACGAAAGAGAAGGGCGCAAGAACCAGCCAGTTATGGTACAAGCAGAGACCAAGAGACTCTGATTGTTCAGTTTGGCAGAGGAGAGACAGACAATTGGCACGGAAAACAAAGTTGTTCATGAATAAAAAAATTTAAAAAAAAAGAATTTTGAAGTGCATATACAACAATCATTGTTATTCAGAATACAGGAACATGGTAGAAACAGTTAAATCACTGGCCACCACACTGAAACATGTCATTATTTTTGCCACAAAATGCTTCAGTCATTACTGTTGCAAAAGTACAACTAGAGTCAGAAAAACTAGCCACTGGAGAACGACTGGAGAACAAATCATCAGTAACTACAAGAACAGTGACCAAAAGGTTAGTTCTGGCCAGGAAATCTCCTGCATCACTAGTTACTGGGATCAGCTGGGAGAGCCAGGCAAAAGTGGAAAAAGTATTCGCCCCGTACTTAAGCTCTCTCCGTAAGCATTGTTACTGGACACAATCAGACCAACTACCCTTAGCTAAACTGACATTTAGCAGGAGCAAGGAATAGAGGGAAAGGAAGACGCCCTTCATCTTATCTTCTACTGTCTTATTTAATGAGCCTAGAAAAAGTATGTATTTTACCACCAAATTCTGTTTCATTGAAAACTGCTTATCCTTATGTGCCTTTGAAAATTCCAGTCAATACTGGTCAAATAATTTAAACTCTTATCCAATTCTATCACTTTACTGTGACTTTTAAAGGAAAACTCCAGTGGCAGGCTGCAGGTAGATTTAAACAAAAACAAAACAAAACAAACAAAAGCATAAAACCCACCATATACAATACAAAAAGAGTAAGTAGTACCTCTTGAGGTTTCAACTTTTCTATGTCTGTGGAGAGGTCTGAGCTTTTTCCATGAAGGCTGCCATTTTCCTGTAAACAGGCAAGAGGAGTAGTAAGAACAATTTGGACAAGAATAACATTCTGTACTGAAATCTATGAAGGAAAAACACTAGATTTTGCAACCTTATTTTAATAAATGTTCAACATGTTAGAAAGACAATTGTGTGTGTGTGTGTGTGTGTGTGTGTGTGTGTGTGTCTATATACATCAGCAGGAGGCAGCATTTAAAAACTCCCCAGGCAAATAAATTGTATCATTTGCCTTGCTTCCTGATACAGACCTGCACACTCATTTTAGCTCTTCCTCACACTCAGTCAGCTGATCTGGTCAGGGTACAAAATAGCACTCAGAAATTACCTTCATTCAAAATTTTTTGAAAGAGTATTATTAGTAGTATTTCAGAATACTAATTCAGTATAGAATTAGTATTTCACTAGTTATTCACCAGTTGAAAGGAAAACCAAAAAATACCCCCCACACAACAAAAAGGCAATATATGTTACTCAAAATGTATGAATACAAACATGACCTAGGCTGCTATATGAAGTCCAGTGCTTTTCCAGTGATTTCATTGCAGAACATAATTTCCCTTGTTCTACTTTTTGCAGAAAAACATGGCCATAGAATGAATTAATGTGCATCTTTTAACAATCATAAATTCTGTATATGTATTTCTAGTGTTCATGACCTTTAGGGGGAAACACAACATTGGAGTTTTCCTTTAAAAGGAAAGAAATTTATTTAAACACTTAGGAATTTTCTTTAGAAGAGAATTGTTATCAATTAAGTTACATTCCAGATAACTGTCTTTTAGTACAGAGCTCTAGGGAAAGCTGGTTTTCCCTTACCCATCATCTAAGTTAAATGACCTGGACAAAGATCAAAATTCACAGGCCAAACACCCTGGATTTCTTTGGGTACCCACTTAACTTCAACTCAATACTATCTAATCTGACTGTGTGGGACAAATCTATTTTACTGCTCCTCTTTGTCTGATGACCCAAGTTGCTCTGCCCAAGTTGACCCAAGATGCTCTGCCACTAGAAAGGCAGAGCTCCTTTGTAAGGCAAGTGCAGCTGCCCACAGGACAAGCTCCAGCCACCAGTCCCTAAGCCCTCCAGGAAGGCCCCAAGAGGGGCCTTGGGCTCCTGCCAGGAGCAGGGCCATTCCCACAGAGAATGTATGTGGGCAGCCTAACGTCAGGTTCTGCACTAACATAAAGCTTATTCTAAGCAAAATTACATCATTTAACAGGTTTTCCATAAGGAAATGTAGCATAGACATTTGTGAAAATATTCAACTTATTAGGAGAATATTTCAGTAGAATTTATCATTAGATTTTTTTTTCCACATCATTTCTGCTCTTTTCACCAAAAGTTCCCTATCAAAGTGAAGAAAACGTTACCACACCAAAACTGTACAAATAAGCACATAAATACTGTAAGAACTAAAGCAATTTTAAAATGAAACAGGCACATATAAAACACTACCCAGGGGGCAGAAGGGAGAGGAGAACTTGATGATTTTATAAACATCAAGAGTTTCTCTATGACTATTCAGTGTTCCATTTTCTAAATTTTAGAGCAAAGTATACAAAGGTATTCTATAAAATCATTAACTCATCCATGAATAAAAATATGAACAAGTCTATGTGTCAATATTTTCCTTTTGTTATACTTCTTAAAAATTAAAACCACCAAGCTTTAACCACCAATTGTAAAACTAAACGTAGTTTATAATATATTTAGTTTGAGCTAGTAAACAAACAAATTTTCATAGACTCCTTTTTTTTCTTTGAACAAGCTGTAATTAGCACTGCAGAATAAGCTTTCAATATCTTTTCAAATTACTCACATGAGGAAAAAAAATCTCTACACCTGCAGAAAAACAACAACAACATTCTGGGGCCATATTCCATCAGCTTAGCCAGAACGCAACCAACTTCAGCTAAAACTATACGAACGATTCCAGAAAAATTGTTTACTGAGAGTGAAAACCTGTATTTTTACATACTACTATAAGTCTAAAGTTACAACTGCTGTGGAGAGAACCCGGCAAGTAGTTAAGATCTCTGTTTTCCGAAGCCTTTCATAAGCTCAAACCAAACTTATATTTACAGTTCTTGTATTTACAGTTTTTGTGCTGTTTATGTGATACACACAAAAAACACTGGCCTCTTCCCAAGATTCTAGCTTCTGGTATTACTTCTATCAGAGCACTAACTCCTGCTTTTATCACCACCTTTATTTGGTATTATTTGTGGAGGAATGATTCATGGCTGGTATTAATTTCCATTAATGCTACTGCGTAATGTGCATTTTACTTGCATACTTTATACACTGTCTGTCTGTCTCTACATATACATACATGCATATATATATACATATATATATATATATATATAAACAAAAACCCAATTACACATTTATGCATTTTTGGAATTCTAGTTGGTTGATCTCTCCCTGCAAATATATGTGAGTAATACAGCCTCACAGCCTAGGAATCACAAGCTCATATTCCAGTCAGGCAAGGTCATGATTGATTTTGATCAACAACTTCATAAATGAATAAGTGTCAAAAGACAAAAACTTACAGTAAATACCAGTTACTAAAAACTGCATAGAAAGTTTCCATTTCAAAAGCAGACAAGACTGGGATATCTAAAGCCTTGGCTTCATGCCTCAAGTTACACAGGTTGTTTAAAAAGGTTGCAGTTGTCATACAAATAAAATCCCAAAAGTTCTCCTAACCTTTATTAGAGCTTATTTAATGAAGGTGGGGAAAAAAAATATTCAGGTAGAGGTTTTGACAAAAATCAAAACATACTTTTATTTTCATAGCTACTAAGCCTATAGGTTTTTCATCTTTAAAAACCTCAAATACTACTGCAGCATATCAAAGTCATTAAAATCTCTAAAAGATGCTAGTCTGTATATTTAGTCTGTATATTTCATAAACTTTGCCAAATCATCTACTTTTATTGCATATTCCCATAAATTTTTAGTATGAATTAAGTGGGAACCTTACCCTTGAAGATTCATACGAAGGACTTGGTTGACCACTGGTTCCCCAAGATGTGGCACCTGTTCGCTCATCCATACCTGGCAATAAAAAGAAAAGTACAGATCTATATAAAAGACATCAACAAGCAGAATGTTCTCTGAATTTGCATTTCAAATATGTGGAGGGGATTTCTCCCCTCCACATACTTAAAAGTGCTAATTCTAAAAACAAAGAGTTAAGATGAACAAGTTCCTTGTTAATCAAGTAGGCTACAAGACAACCTACTCATCTGGACACTTGCAGCTCCTAAAAACTGGAGCATAAACAGTCAAGAAGATTTGCCCATTTGCAGTGCCTTCCACCTGCAATCCACAAATTGAGTAACAAAACAAACATAACCATGATAGTTCTCTTGCATTTTGCACAGCCTGATTTACCCTGCATCTTAAGCACTGAATTATTGCAGCACATATAGTGCAATGTACTGTTACCTACTCCTCACTCCCTTGTCTTGTTTGAGTATTCAAAAAAGTATCAAATTACTTCCCCCACTGGGTCTTTACGCAACATTAAGTTATTTTACCATAAAAGAAAAGACAGAAAGCTTTATATTTAAGTGTGTGGGGGGGGTGGGGGGAATAAAAAAAATAAATTTGTGGTGTTGTCTTCACTGACACAGGAATCTTGTTTTTTAAATTCTCTAACGGTTCTTTTAGAATCAGTTCCTTTTATGCAAAACCAGGCTATAGGTCAAAAGAGAAAGAGGAAGAAGAAAATATGGAGCCCTTTAATCTCAGCATACATAAAAACATACATCCAAAAAATAGATTACCTAGCTAATAATTAGAAATCCTGTTGTCAACACCTGTTCCAACAAAATAATTACTCTTCTTCAGAGTTAATTAATTTAAAACATTTTTTAAGAAACAACTATTAAAAAAAGATTTTTACAGCCATTTGTATAGGACAAAATTGTTATTCTAGTAATTAGGTCTGATTACGCATATAGCCAGAGCTTTTATTTATTTCTTTGTGGGTGGAACAACTGCACCCGCAGCAGGGCACCTCCCTGCACAGCTCCACTAAGGGCCTCCCATCGCCCGGGCTTCTCTCGTGGATCTGATGTAGATACTCTTCGTCAGGCTTTGTAGTGCCACCATTTATAAGTAAGAACCATGTGCAAGTTACTCCACGCAACCACCCTTAACCCCTAGTTTTGTTATCAAGTTACTGCAACCACAAAGTTTTTTTTATGTATGTACCAGACTGGTTACATCACAAAATAAAATACAGGAAAACACAAGCTGGAATGTAAATAACCACCTATGCAGTAGTAGTATTCTTATCATTTTCTCCTTAAGGAATGCACTTTATGGAGCTATAAGATACTGTTGCAACAAAGACAGGCTGAAGGCATGTTGAACTGAGAGTACAGTACAATCAGCCAGATCAAAACCACAGACTCCTTTTGTGTACTGCAGGAAAGATCCTCAAGGCTGGAGAATGCTCTTTAGAAATGGAAAAAAAACCCTGAGCCAACAATTTGTGCAAGTTTGCTGCATTTTGCAGCTGACAGCATTGTTGTTGTTTTATTGTAATTGATCCAGGAGCTGAGTAAAAACTCGTGGCTGGCACTGACAAAGGCAAAAGTAATCTTTGGCACAACTGCCTCTTTTCTGCCAGAAACAACAGTGCCAGTAATAGTGATTATTATAACAAGTCTTCCATTGCTTTTAGTTTCAAAACAGATAGCAGGAGGGAAAAACAAATCCTGGAAGACAAGACATCTCTGAAACTCTAAGGCACAGTACCTTATAAAAACATATTTAGGAAATACATCAATAAATTAAGTATAGACTGTTTAAATGTATGACTTACTAACCAGCAAAACACATTACTCATTTTAAAATTGTAGTTAATGGGATCTAAGGACCTATTTAAAAGCTCTGCTATATAAGCATGTGTATAGTGTACAAAAAAAAAAAAAAAAATTTTATTCAGTCATTACCATTATGCAAATAAATGATTTAAAGAAACCACTCCAGAAAGAAAGAGTAACATTTTGGGATAGGAAAAAAAATTAATTTCTAAGTAGCCTGAGTTTGTTCTTTAAAGCAAAAAATAAACAAAAAGCACCACCACACACCCAGACAGGTACACCAAACACGGTTCTTTTCCAGCAGTTGTCTTTTTTCCTTCTTTTTGCAGTGCATTTTTTCCCCCCGCTACAATCCCAAAATAGGCTTGCACCTGTATCTACTCTTGTATCAGGATTTGCACGCGCAGCCTGGAGCTCCTGGAAGAGCCGACAGAGAGGGTGGCCACAGCACAGTGGGAACTCCTGAGCTCCTGCTGTTCCCTCAGGTTTTAGCTGCTTGGAGCAGTGGCCCTCGTTGTCCCGGGCCCACCAGGGAACCACCTACACTCTGCAGTGGCTCAAAAGCAATCTCTGCCAGTTTTTGTGCTATTTAATGTTTTTTCCCCACCAATGGCACAGATGAAAAAACACCAAATGCTGCGAGAGAGAAACAATTCACAAGAGCAGGGAACAACGAGGAAAATAAGACTAATGCAGTGACCCAGACAAAATCTAGCAGGCTGGGCACAAAGAAATAATAAATCTAAACTGTAGTTCTCCCTCAGTAAACCAGGAGCATGAGAGAGCGCTTCAAGACAGAGGAGCCATAAGGGGAGGCAGCAACCCTGAGAACAGCACAGGCACCATCTTAGATAGTAAATTCAAGACAAAAGCTCAAAGCAGTGTGGTCAAAAGGGCTCAGGCATTTTCCCCGAAAGTACAAAATTGAGGAACCAGGGAGATCACCACCTTTATCTAACCCTTTCTGTGAGAAAACAGTGTTCAGTTCCAGCAGCCATCAGTTCATGGAGGACATTAAGAGGGGAGAGAATTATCAGCACACTGAAAGTTACTCTGCATAGGGAAAGGCTCCCCATAGGCTCAACCTGCCTAGTCAGTCCTAAAGAGGGGGAGATTCTACAGTTACCTGTGAATACTTTTTGTAAAAATAGTACACTCTGTGCAACCAAGGAGACAGAAGGCTAACAAGGTCCTACCCTCACTCACCCTCACCTTATTTTAGGTAGATATCGAGGATGGTAAGTCATTGAAATGACTCACAAGGTGACTTCCTATTTTTTGTAATCAAAATCAGTTACTTTGATAGAAACTATGCTGCTGTTTAACTGAATAATTTGACAAATTCTGTACTTGCTTCAGCTGATTCAGGTGGCAGCCTGGCCAGGACTCACACAGTGGCTCATTCCTCACCTCAGCAACACCAGACCAAGACAAGAAAGATGCCTGATGCCTCTACAGATTGAATTTCACAAATATTTTAAGAGTTTAGCTTATTGTCACTTTCAGAACAGGATTGAGAGCATGAAGGTTCTTCTTTTAAAAGAACAATTGAAAAAAAATTACTGCCTCATTACTTCAACATATGTGTTGTATTCATTTTGAAGAAATGGGTCCAAAAATTCATCTCATAAAAAAAGAAATTTTAAACAATCAAACTGAAAACTGCTGTCCTTGGTGATGGAAGATTAAGGAGACAATATTTAAAGCTTATTTCAACAGACTCAGGGTCTAATATTCTTGTAAACAAGATAATATACTTTATAGGGTTACCATCTGCTATGATGTTGATCAAATAAGTAATTTGACCGAAGAAATCACATTGTAGTTTGTTATAGTAGGCACTAAAGGTATGAGTTTCTCTCTTTTATAGTTTCTTTATCCAATTTTCTTTCAGAGTAATGATATTCCTTCAGATCAGATTCAACAACTGAAATCAATTGCAAAAAAACAGAGCACAAAACATAACATTTATTGTATTTTGCATCTTAGACACCCAAACAAATCAATCTATCATTCAACTCTATATTACAAAGGTCTATTGTAAAGTATGACACAATATTATATTTTAGGTCTAGACTTGCTAGTGAGAGGATGCAGAGAAACACGATATGACAAAGAAATATCATCTTAATTTAAAAATATGATTTTTCAATAGATTAGGAGTAGCTCCTAGATTCTGCTTGTTGATTCCAAATATTTCTCAAGAACAAAATTAGTATTTTAATATAACAATACAAATTATTTCTTTCTGTTAACCAAGTACTTAAAAATCAAAAGTCACATAAGTAAAGACACCAGTGATAGTTCCATATATTTATCATGAAAAAACATTACTTAAAACAGAAAGGATCTTTGATAAAAGATTTCACATGGTGATCTTTAAATATACACACCTATGGGCATTCATCAAATTGAGAGAAGAAATGAAACCCAGGCAAACTAGCAACTGTCTAACCACTTGCAGTAAATTCTAACCACTGCAGTAAATTCAGATTCAATACTATAACTAGGTTTCAATCAGTATAGAGGGATTTCATTTTTTCCCCCTCCCCTAAGAAAAAGGGAAGTGTTTAAAATATGGGAGTGGGGGCAAAGAAGGGGGGGGGAGAAGGGAGGAAATTCAAAAGAAATTTCAAATCTCTATCTGTACTATTTCTTCAAGAAGAAATGGATTGCACTACAACATACAGATAGAAAGTATTTTAAGTCATTGTGTTGTCTATAAGACAGATTCTTCTGTGGTCAACTAACTGTTAGCCTCATTTTGCTTACCTACTCAGGGAGGTTTATAAACCATATGAATAAAAGGTCTTGTTAGCTACCCATAACTATATTTGATGGTAGACGCACTCAAAGTGCATTGAAAGAATATATTACAGGGATTGAAACCATCCTGAGGAGGCACTGGATATCTCAATTATTGCCCATGAAATACTACCTTCCATTAGAATAGTTTTTTTCTCTGGATTGCAAGATCAGTTTGAAATACTAATAGTGACTATTAATAGCAGTAAATAAATCAGTTTGCATTTATGAAGCTAATTAAATAGAAGAGCACAATAATATACTACTCACACAGAAAAGAATAAACACTCCTGCAATGAAGTAAATGGAGAATATGCAATAAGAAATGCTACCTAAAACTAAATCCTATCTCCACAATAAGCAACAACAGTTAAAACTTCAGCAGAACAAGGTAACTTGGCTTTTCCAAAATTTGGAGTAAAGCAGTATTGACAGGTATTAAAAGTGGCTTGTAACCTACAACAAGGACCAGCAAATAATGCTTGTTAGGGGAAAACTGCTTAAATTTTTCACAGAGAAAATGATAGGCAAGGACAGCACTCTCTCAGGAATGAGGCCAATTTCTGGCCCTCCACTTAAACTCTCTTTCTCTAGTACAACAAAATACTTAAAGTGCATAAATGAAAACAAAATGGAAAAATGAATGTTACAGTTGCATAAAAATATTAAAACATCTTGCTCAGGAAAACTGACCAATAGGTTAGTTTGTTCTAGTGATATTTATTAACATCACAAGTCAGTACCAATACAGCTGTTCCTCTCAAATCTATCAAGTACATTTTAGGGAGTTACCACAAAGAAAAGACAGCTACCCTCAAATAGCTGAAGAGAGGTTACTACTTTCAAGTTGATTTTACAAAAAATTCCCTTAATTTCCTGTAATAATGGTCCATGTACTCCCTACATGGAAAATGTGAGGCTATAACTCCTGTTATAGATGTGCTCTTAAAACTGCAGAACTTGTCTGTTTTCCTTACCCTGTGCTGTTTCCTAGATTCTGCATCTTGTCACATACTGAATCATAATCCCTGGACACTTCAAATGCAATATAGCCCTCGTGATACAACTGGAATTGGTATTTCCCATCCAAACAGCACTAAAACAAAACATTGTATATTGCTATGTCCCTATTGCCAGGAAAGGTGCATCAAGTACAGTTCAAAAAGGAAGACACACTTATAATCGTGCATGCAGTACACTATACATTGATTATTTATGCAAATTTATTGAGGTCAAATACAACCTAATAGCATATAAAAATATTATATAAATCAGTAAGAGGGGAAAAAAAAGGAATTCCCTACAAGTCAGTAGAAATGCTGGGAAAGCTGCATAGTAAAGGTGATTTTTTTTTTTTTTGTCTGAAAAAAAAATAAAATAAAACAAGCCTTATTTACCTTCCACCCAATTTAAGCTCAAAATTCTAAAAGAAATATTAGAATGTTCATGGTTCTAAATCATATACCACTTATACTTGTATCCCTCTACATCCCTAAAGTATGTCAAAAGCCTCCCTGGTTGCAAACATGAATACGGCCAACCATCTTACAGGCCAAAACTTTAGCAAGGATACAAGTTGGAGCTTTTGCAAACACATATACTGTTAAAACATATTAAATTGCATCACGCTGTTCATTCGCTTCTATGAATTGACCAATGAGGTTTCCGATTCAGTACTTTTGACAAGCAAGTTTCACTCTCTAAAACATTAGCTAAGACAATGATGCCTTCTACTAGCATTTTTTTTCCCTCTGGTTACTTCACTTATGACTCTACAGCTTTAAATAACCATGCACTTCAAAATACGTATATTTATATACACACCCCAAATCAAGATCAGGTCACAAGGCTGCGCACGCCAGGCCAAAAATACTCAAACCTTAACCTCACAGGCAGCAGCTACTGTTACCAATTGTGTTACAACATGACTGAAAACTGCTAAATGCAGCACCACAACCCTCAATACAATCTGAGTTACGCAATATGAAGCTGGGAGTCTAACTCTCAGGGGGAAAGAAAAAGCTATAAACGTGACTGGCTACATAACGATGTGTCTAAAAAAGTATTTAAGAGTAGCTGCTTTCAGTCTTTCACTGTATCATAAGGTATACAGTAAACTATGATCCTCTTGAAAACATGCCAGTAAATTAGGACATTAGACCAGGACCACCAGCTCTGAGACCAACTTAAGATCAATGTCATACCTTAGTATTGATGGTTGTAACACATCTTTACTCACGCACAATTAAAATCTAGGGTGCATTATACAATTGCAGAAAAAAATAAATAAATACTTCACTGACACTAGAAGATAGTTAATGCATTAATTCTCAAACCTATGAAAGAAACTGCTTGGTATGTCAGAAGAGGTCGTTAAGAGTAGAAAAAACACCTGAAAAAAATATCCACATTTACGCTTCCTTGGGCCCACTGTCCACTTACGTATTTAATTTTCCCTCCCTCGTGCTAGCGCTCGTTGGACTCTGCAGCAAAACCCTTGAGAAAGAAACCAGCAGAAAAGAATTTCAGGACAGTGCCAGAGAGCAAGCAGCGCTGGCCCCAGGGGAGGCCTCGCTCGTGTTCACGTCGCGGGGGGACAGATCAGGTTCTGCAGCCTACTTGGGGACCGCTCGCTTTGCTGGACAACTGATACTACACCAGGGTGACAGGGGAAAAAGGCGAATAAAGGCATGCTTGAATTATCCCAAACATCTGTAACCTTCATGAAATCCTTAAGAACATGAGAAGTGTTAGGATAGAAACAGGTTACCAGAAACTTCAGCACTGCCAAAGAGCTCAGGTACAAACAAACTTCTTGGTTCACTTGCTAGAATTTTAGTCAAATTTTACAGGAAGAGTAAGTTATTTCCCCTCTCTTCCTGCTATAACTAAAAAGACAAAAAGTAAGAATTCTTTTTAAAAATTTTTTTGAAAAGCAATTTACATCTTTGCTCAAACACATGACAGACAGAAGGTCCTGTCTGCCAAATAAACAACCAAAACTTTTTTTTCTTTTTTTCTTCTTTTCTTTCTTGGAAGCTGCATGCTACCAAAACAAGACAACTTCTATACACCATCCGGAGGAATGATGCATATAAGTTTATATTTTGTTGATTTTAAATCCCACAATTTGTTTCTCAAGTCTGGCAGCAACTTTCAGCAGTTACTTGACTGTCCTTTACTTTTTGCACATTCCAGTGCAAATTTGGAAGGCACTTCAAATTTTGTATAAATGCACAGCTTTTGCTTAGCCATTGAAAATAAAATATTACTGTTACAGGATTATCAAGACAGACTTGAAGAAAGACTATTTGTATTCTATTAAACACTTAAATTACCAGAACAGATCACATTATCTTGAAAGAGACAACTATAAGTCACTATCTGGGAATTAAATTATTCTAATTATGAAGGATATTTCCACCTTTTAATACATCAAACTTCAAAACTGTTTTGTAGACAACACTATTTGAAATGAAAATAGGTATCAAATATCTTTCCGCAGTTCTATTCATCTGTGAAAAAAATATTGGAATAAGTTCGGAACAGTATTGACTTGCTCTTCCAGATACAAAATAAAACACTGAAGAATTACTCTTGTAATAGGCAAGGCAATTAGGAATAAACACCACAAACATCTTCACAATATACATTCACATGTCCAAAACACACAGCGCAGATTTGCTTAGGACAGAAAAATACACATACTTTTACAAAAATTAATGCTTGCATACTCAATGCAGCAAACAAAATTCCTTAACTGAATTTGGACAGACGTGAAGTGATACATCTATATAACTGAAGGGCTATACTAAAATTTATTAGGGTCCACATAGAATCATTCTACAGACGCACAGAATTTCTGTCACCAACAGCCAAACCAACATGTCACAAGTATTTCACAGATTTTTCACAAGTAAAGAAAGTCCAATGAATTAAACAAATATGCACTAAGCCACCTGACAGGATGCATGTAAAATGAATGGGAAAATACAAAAAGTTCCATTGTAGACCTACTATGCTACACATTTCACAGTGTACAATTTATACTTAAAGGTCTCTGTGCTTATGTCCCTGACACACGATTAGCTTTATACTAGAAAATACAGACTGTCTCCAAGATTTTATTCTTTGTTTTCCTTCACTTCTTAAGAAGCAAAAAATAATTCTGAAGCCACTTCCTTTAAAGCATTTTCAAGTTCACTGTGGAATTTTTGTAAACATCTGGGACAGAGCTTGTAAGTAAGAGTAAGGTATTTACTTTTAACCAATTATCAAGGAACCATAAAACTGTATATATGCTTCAGCTACTAATATCTCTTTAGCCTAGTTTTCCTTTTCCTAATGGACTCAAAGCAGATCATTATCCTAATGTGAATATATTATGGAAGAAACAAAAGAAAAACTCAAAAAATACTACAAAATATTGCATTTAAAAAGAGTACAGACTAACATGTAAAAGACAGCATGAGAAAACATATTCTGTATCTGCTCTCTTTTAAAAAAGACTTAAAAAGTCAACTTTTTCAAGTGGGAAAAGTTTCACAGTTGGTGGATCCTCTCAAGAACTGCAAATTGTCCACATGATCCTATTACCAATTATTCCTTAACACTTCTTACAATGAATGTCATGATATTTCTATAAGATTTTGATCAAATAAAGATTCCTACCTCTTCCACCTTAAATCCAGAGTTTAGCATTTCACAAAAGACTCTAGAAACATAGATGAAGATAAATCATTGCATCTTACTTTCCACAAGAACGATGTACATTTGAGACCAAAAGTCTGTTTGGTGAGCTAGGTGAAATTCAGAGTAACACCACCTGTGACAACAGTGGCAGAGAGGCACCAGCGGAATCTGTTGCTGGACTTGCACTGAGCTAGTGCCCTTCTCCTGCTTCTTCGGTGCGCCTCTCGTGCACCTCTTCCATATCAGCACCCCCCATCCCCAAAACAGAGGTTACAGTAACTTGGCTGTTTGCAATACTGACTGCAACAATCTTCTGTTCAGCAGAAGATTCTTTAAAGAATTATAGAAGGCAACATCTTTATTTTACGCAGCTCTATCAGACTCAGCATTTGGACTAAGAAGTGTACTTCCTACAACTACAGAAGTGCTATTACGGTGATGCTGCCTTTTACAGACAAATGAAAACTCACTGTGAGTAATCAGACATTTTGAAAACGCCTCCAGAATTAGCAGTCTGTAACTGCAGAACTTGACACTGTTCAGCTTGCACCACCCCAAAGCTTCCAGCCCGAAAGCAGCTCCTCACAGGGCTCATCAGCTCTATCACAGCAACCCCGTCGCAGCAGCCAAGAGTCCCAAATAGCATCTAAATCACGTCAAGCAACTCATAGCACAAAGAAAAAGTTGTCCTCAAAACACCACAAAGGATACTAAGCTAAAAAAGGACAGATAATCTATGCAAGATGGTGTGTTGTTTGAAACCCTGAAATACGTAAGAGTGTTTATGCTGACGGCATATATTGTAGAAAAATAGTTAAAGCATATATTGCAAGAAAAAAATATTTAGAACAAATCTATACCTTTGTTTCCTGAACATTTTATCCACTCTTAAATTATAAGCTGTATTTAAGCTAAAAGTTCTATCTAAACTTAGTAACTACAAATTTGAGCTATAACTCAAGAAAAAAAAAAAAAGTAATTTGGGGAGAGAAATGTGATATTGTGGGACTCGAATTTTAACAGCTTTTTTTTTTTTTTTTTCTCCCCCCTCCACTAGCCTTTTCTTCTCCTGATGTTGTCAGCCTACTTTGAAAGCAGAATCTCTCTGGCAGAACAGCTCTGTAGGAGTTATCTTGCTTGCTTTTCAGATGCAATGAAAATAAGCCAAGGTCATCAGTGGTCTAACAAGGAAGAATGAACCACCTGTAGAGGTCAGTATTTTAAAAGTGGATCAGCAAAAATGAGGCAGACTGTGCCAGATGTGCTATTTAAGATGAACTATAACATTATACTATGTGTGTTGAATAGATATTTATCTCATGCACCTACATATTCTTCTCCCTCTACTGGCTAATAGCAGAGAAGTAATTTTATTCTGATAAATACAATAAAAGCAAAAGAAAACAAACAGTAATTCAAAAGAAAATAAACAAAATTCCTGAAATGATTCACCACAGCAATGATACTTAGTAAAACTGTTTCCTATGAAAGAAAAAAATGCCACACAGTGATTAAATGTTTTAAAATGTTGATGTCAAAAAATAGAGAATTGCTTAGTAAAATGAACACATGGCTAGTATAATGCACTTTCAGAATTTACAATTTTTACACTAAATCAAAAGGCAAAGATCACTTTCCAGACTAGAGTTTTGTTCAGTTAAAAATCAGAGTGCTTATCCTGTAGAATAAAAGGTCTTGATGAAAGGCTCAGAAACACATGCTCAAATACAGTTCAACAAATTTAAAACGCACACTTTACTAGAGTTTTTATCTCTTCCACTAGATCATGAAAATGAGTAAGATATGAGACAGAAGACATGCATTTTTAATACACCATAAAGTGAAAAGGATAAAGAGAATCCAGATTCTATCTTCTCTGAAAGTCTATGCGGATTGCACTATATAAGGAAAACATGCTTAATCAAAACTTTCTTTTTATTTCAATGGAAAACCAGCACAGAAAACACCTACTACATTAAATCTCTAATTTCTTTCTTTTGCTTGTATGGAATTCTTCTGTGCTGACATTTGAGATGTAGTCATTTCTTGAATGAGCTGAAGAGAGCAGCAACTCAATTTTAAGGTGAGAACTGAAACAGAAAGACTAATAGGCCTCATTCTTCACCCCAAAAAATCAGTCGGAAATAAATCTAACAAGCATGCAACAGTAACATTAACGTTTAACTCAACCTTAATACTTTTAGAACTGAAAATAATTTTCACAAAACAGTCAAACACCAATACCATCAGCCAGTAGAAAGATAACAAATCTAGGTACACCACCCAAATTTTTGTTTGAAAACCATCAATACAAGCAGAGGAAATTTAATCAAAATTAGGTTTTACCTTGGCATACCAACTCACTGTTTTTAAAATATTTTAACCATAGAATCTCATTTTCTAATGTTTACCATTGTACTTGGTCTTCGGACATGCTCAGATTGTTTTTCATTTATTCCTTGGTTGCCAATTCTTATCTCTGTGAGATAGTTTATTAGATTCTCCAAATTCTCTGCACTACAGATGCAGTTATTTTGTTCTGAATGTTAATTATACAAACAAATCCATCTCCTGATCCTTGCTTACAGGACACATGCTCGCTGCAACAGTGGAAGGTTTGATCTGACAAAGCATTTGTCAAAGAAACTGCCTCTGACAAGTCATATTCTTGGATGCTTGTATTTTTTTTCCGCATTAAAACAAGGAATCCAACTGCTAAGCCAGAACACTGATATCATCCAGCTACCCAGACAAAGCAAGCGAGAAGTTCTTTGAACAACAGGACCTTTGAAAAGTCCCACCAGCAGCCTCGCTACGTCAAGCAGCTCTGCAGTCTTCAGCCGGTTCACCCAGACAGGGTGTGAGGGAATTACCCGTGTGCAGCATCAAAATACTAAATATCTCTCCCTGGCCAAATTCACAGCAAAGCTATCAGACAAGGGAGCAGCTATTTCAGAGCAAAGTCTCCTTTGCCATCCCCACTGGGCAGCAGCAGAGGGTCAGCAGTGGCAGCAGGAGCAGTTCAGGGGGTTGCTCTGCACCCCTCCATGTCCACCACCACTTGTAGCTGACCAGTTAAGCACTGTATTTCACCGTCACTTCCAGGACTGTCTTATGTGGTGACAGAGACCCTGCCCCTACAATTTCACCTCATCACTCTCACCTAATCTTGAGAAAGCACTAAAGCACAAATGCCATTTCTGAGAGACTTAAGTGGGTTCACACTTTTTCAAAAAAGTCATTGTAATCCCTATAACAGAAGTCTGCTCTAAGCAGGCCTAGATCAAACTTGTGAAGCTCACCCAGAACTTCCAATTTCTAGAAAATCATTTTCTAATGCACACTTGATCAGGTAATTCCTGAAGTCTGACTGTCACAATGCTAAAGGATTTTTTTTTGTCATGGTAAAAGTACACGTAGAGGACAAACCCATAACCTGATGAAACTGCATCCGCGTTATATTCTGATGCTTACAAATGGCAGATCAGATTTATAAGAACAGGTAACAGAAGAAACTATATTTAAAGTCCTCATTTAAAGAAACTGAAATCTCAAGATTTCACAGTTTCTGAACAATTTTCTTATAACTTGAAATACTATTATTACATTCTTGAAATAATTAAAATCAATTAAAATGTTAAGCACTGAAAAAGAACAAAACAAATTCCTTTTGAGTGGGATTAAAAGTTACATCCCCAACTCTCACCCCACTGCTGGAACAGTAAAAATGAAAATCAAAGATTCCTCAACTGAAAATCTTGAAAAAGTACCTGCAGTCATTGTGAATAAAGTTCAGATAGGAGGAGCAATTTCCTTATCAACAGATTTCCACTGTCTGCTCACATCTGAAACATGTGCTTAGAAGAAAAACAGACAACAGAAAGACTGTTGAAAGAATATTTTAAAAGTTTAAATGGCTCCACAGCCCAGAAAAATGGAAGGAAAAAACCTTAAAAACAAAAAAATAGCATCCAAATAAATCTCTTTGACACCATTCCAGTTCAAGAATGGCAAGTTAAAACAAGAATAAAAATCTCTGAAAATCACCAGTACTTTTAAAATTCCAGAAGGGGATATTTTTCCATTGTAATTACACAGCAAGAGCAAAAATATAAAGTAGAGGATCCAAGTAGAGAGTGAGTTTCAAATTCTATGGCCTTGGAAACAGCCTTGCAGAATTAACCATGGAAAAAATCACCCTAGTTTAATGCCATTAGCATCTGTGAGGGTATTGTGGATTCCAAGGAAGTGCCACAGGAACCTTTCATCAACGCTACATTTGCCTTCACACTTCAAAAGGCTGAAGCCAACCAAGCAGCTTCTTTACACGTACTGATGAAAAACAGTAAATTTTGCAGAAATCTTTCCAAATTGATGATGTACCTTCTACTAAAGAACCCAGAAAAGTTCATTCATTATCTAGTGCAGTAAAATTTCATACTATTGCTGTCTGCTCTATCTCAAGCTCCCAAATGCATATGAAGGATTCAGCGCAAGCATCTCTAACTCAGCTGTAAACAAAAAGCATCTGAAAGAAATTAAAGTAGAAACTATTTGACCCGGATCTGCAAATAGGTCACTAAGCATAAATCAGACATAGAATTACAGTTTAAATAGCAGAATTTCAGAACTGCAATAAAGGAACATCATCTTTCTTGTAGGACTATACCTCATCACTCAAGCAAAGCTTGTTAAAACACAGGCCTAAAAGTTGAACCAATGTTTGCTGTTGTTTTCTTTAATACACTCACATTATCTATATGTGTATATACACATACTTATTTTTAATCAGATATTATTATTTAGCACATGACCAAAGATCTTCCTAGAGAAATCAATAATTACATTATTGCAAGCAAGATTTTTGACTTGTTAAAAGTCAGTTTCAGGAGAAGTACTTTACCCCCTGTGAAAATCAGGAACTGTGTCTGTCACCAAAAGCTAGAAGAGTTTGTTAGAAGAGTTTGTTAGACTTTTTAAAGAGAAACAGTCTAATATGCTATGAAAAAAAGGATGGGTGTGAGAAGAGAATCCTGCAGGTTTTCTTCTCTGTTCCAGGAGGTCACAACCAGAGAACAGAAAATAAACATAAGGCAATTAAGGACTGATTGATGATGTTATACACACACACACACACACACAAAGAGGCATGGACATTTTCATGCAAAAACATTTAACAGCCAGCCATTAATGCTTTGAAGTAGTGTATGTAATTTTGCAGACTTCAGAACGCTGGCCCGGTAGTATAATTCAAAAAACTGATTTTTTCCAACTGTTCTCCATTGCACATATTTTAAGCCATCTTAGTTCCTCAGTATCCTGTATAACCTTATTTTTCTTATTTCTTCTAGCTCCAATTTCATTTTTCTGTCACCAGTGTCTCTTACTGAATGAACACACAGTAAATAAAACATTGCAATATGCTTCACTGAGTTTTGCCATTTGAAATACCAGCCTCAAGATCCTTAACACCTTGCAGCTTTCAGAAACAACCTATTACACTGTCAGATGACCATACAAAGAAAAGTCAAGAATTAATACTCTGTACCTAACATACTGAAGTGTAAAATATGCATATAAGAAGATTTAAGGAAATGCTACTAAATGATAATCTTATCTACCTATTTTATTGGAAAAGCATTTGATTTTAATGAGTGGATCAGTGAAAACCAACACCAAAACATCTTACCGAAATTCTTAACTAAACATCAAAAATAGGATAGGTAAAGTTAAATGATACAGACAGCTATAACAAAAGTACAAAGTGCAAAATCATTAAAATGAATATAAACCAAAGTACACTCATAAGAACAGTTTTTTTCCTCTCCTAAATCCAGCAAAGACACTGCCTTGCATTCCAAGCATGTCTTTTCTGCTTAATACTTCTGTATCATTTCCGTCCATCCTGGGGGCCTGGAGAGCTTGCAATCAAGATGCTGTTACAATATCTCCTGCTGCAATCTCAAGTGGCTAATGAGCTCACCAGGACGAACGCAGAGCTACCCCAAAGGTCTTGGCACACTCGTCTGCAGACCACGCTAAGCTCCGCATGCAGGCAAACGCGGCGTGGTTTTGGCCATCTCCCTGCTGCTACAAAGGCGCGTGAGTCTTCAGCTTCATACTCAGGATGAACTACTACTGAACATTTATTCTGAACAAGTTATTTCTAAATATGTCAAGCTTGATAATCTTAACTACTGAACTGACAAAGACATTCTTTAGTTAGTTATGTCATTCTGTAAGCCCTTTTCTAAATGTTTTGGTACCAATCTCTTGTAAATTATCAAGTTAATCATCAAGCACTGGTAGTTCTCAGTGCCCAAAAGCGTTTGTTTCCTAGAGGCAACCATTTCATTCAACTGTCTTGAAAAAAAACACCACTCCCACCAACACACTCAACCTGCAAGCACCATTCAATGGCAAATGATAATAACCATCTTCCACTAAATAACCCTTAAAAGTACTGATATAGAAACAGCCCTACGGATCCTATACAAAGCTGGGTACCCCAGTACGTCAGCAAATAACCCCTGTCCTAAGAAGGCTTGAAACATTTCTGACCAGCTACAGGCCACTGAGAAGGACATTTGCAATACACTCCTTCCAATAGAAACAGACCTGCTAGGCGACCTTCACACAGAGTACATTTATAGGACTATACAGATATATAGGATAGGTAGACATATGGATATGAATTTTTTATATGGACTTGTATTATGAATATGCATGCTAATTCATGCTGTCTTATTAGAGTTGATTTTTATACAATGCTCATTATAGTATATCAATTGGAAAATATAGACTTGAAAACATAAATAAACTGTAGAAAGTACAGGTCAGTCTTGGCTATACCAACGGATGTAATTTCACTAGCAAACTATCTGTACCATTGACCTTTAAGTTATACGTATCAAGGAAATTTAATTATGTGGTATTTGTCAATTTAAGAAAAATCAAATTTTGAAAGCTGTAACCTAAGACAGTTTAATTAAAGGAAAAAAGTCTTTTTTTTTTTTTTTTTTTTAGCAACTACACATTACTTTTTAGACTACAGTACACAGTGAAAAGACAGACGTATATAAAGTAGTATATATTCAAAGCGTGGTCCAAAACAAAAATGTATTTCAGTTCTAGTAAAGTCTTAGATATTTTATGCAGTATTTGCATGAAAAACACTTTCAATAGATTTATTAACTTCATAGCTCTCTTCTACATCTACTCCATCTGTCTTCAGAAGCAGCAGGGCTGCTGGCCAAAGGCAAGAGTCCCAAATTACTTCACTGTATTTTTTTTTTTTTTTTTTCCTCCAAGTAGAAATTAACGTCTCAACTAGATTCTAACAGAGAAAACATCAGGCTTTATTAATGACCATTGGAATAAAAAAAAAGAGTACAAAAGGGGAAAGAAGAAAAATAAGTGGTGGTTTCAAAACAAAGAATTTAGAAGTTCTAGGGACTCAGGGAATCAAATGGTTGGGAGGAGGCAAATGAGCAAATAAAGGGCAAGGGAAAAATAGAAGACAGGTTTAAACAAAGTGAGAGCTTTACACAACACCAAAGACGGGGAAACGTGTCCCTTCAGGAGAACCTTCCTAAGGCAGAACCCAGCGCATCTGCCTGCACAGGCAATGCAGCTGCCGCCCTTCGCCCTCCTCCCCATCACTGGGGCTCCATGCAGCACTTCCCACAGAGCCCGGCCTCACAACGCACGGCCACCCAGAGCAGGAGCGCCCCGAGCCTGCAGCACCCGCACGAGCCGCCCTCTGTGCTGGGCTCCTCGCGCCAGGGCCGCAAGCCGGCCACTTCTTGGGCCTCTCCAAGCAAGGTTCTGCCTTCTGGGATGGGGCAAAGAGAAGGTGCTCTGTATTCCTGCTTTGAACAGATTAAGGAAAATGCTCAGGCTCTTGCTGAGACCTCTGCCTGCCTTTAAATTAAGAACAGAGAAAAAAAAAAAAAAAAAAAGAGAGTAGAAATTACTCAGATGAATTTGAAGGAGAAGGACAGTTCCTTTCAATAGCAGACTCCATGCAACAAATCCAGGCGCCGTAACAATATCCATTTCTAACTTAGAACATAAAATTCATGTTGCAAAGATCAAATAACAGCACTAGGCAACATCAGACTACAAATGCTGCAACTTAACAGAAAGAGGGAAAAAATTTAAACACCGCATTGGTTTTTTAAGATACGAGGTATCAACACACAAGCAACAGCCTATCCTTTCACAGGAAGTTAACACATCAATATTAAATTCTCAAATTAATGTATTAGAGAAGCAATACTTAAAGAATAACCTCTAGTTCTGATATATCTCTAAGTTGCTGAAAAAAGAGAAGGAAAGAAGAGGAAAGGAAAAAGAAAAAAAGAGAACGCTCAGCAGTCTTGGAAGTGTCCCCAGGGAAGCGCTGCAGCCCATCACGGTCCATGTTACCTCTGCCCCCTGCTCCCCCATCTGCTGCACCCAAAGGAAGGCCAGGGGGGAAGCAAACATGTGGAGCACAGCTAATAACAGCAATTCTACCCATATTAGAAACTAATTATCACCCTTTCCTAGCAGGATCAGTGCTTCCAGAATTATAAGCAATTTACTAAATGCAGTCTAGAATTTAACACTCAATAACTCAATAGCTGATTTCAAAAAAATGCCAATTTGGACCTGAATGTAATACAAATGGTGTTTCCTTTTCATTCTCTAAGACCTACTCTCCTAAATCTGAAGATTCTTTGCAAAGGGATGAAGAGAAAGGAACTGCTTAAATACAATTTGTGCATTTTAGCTCTCAAAACTGTACCATACTTGGAATTAAGTCTGTGTAAATCTAACAAAAGGGAAAACATTGGTTTTACATTGTATTAGCCATCTTCTGAGAACAACAGCATGAAATCTCATTGCTGCTCCCTACCAAATATATTACTTTTCATTAGATATACAGACCATAAAACAACAAAACGAGATAGAAAACTACTAATAGCATTTTATATACTGACCTTGCAAATAGAACTCAAAGAGTTTTTCCTTGGTCTATTTTCATTCTACCAAACTAAAAAATTAACAACTTAGAGAACTGCTGAGATCCTTTCATGTAAGGCTGCTTTAAAGGGAATAATCACTTCCTCTAAAATAATTAAGTTAATGTTGTTTTGTTTTAATTAACATTACCTACTTTTGCAAGTAAAAAAAGTGGCAGCAGCAACAAGCATCAAACAATATTAGATGATGACTGTCAAGCCCTTGCTAATCAGCATTGGGAACAGATCTAAGCAGTGTTTCCTGTCACAGTAATCCTAATTTGCACCTATTTTTTCTTCCTATGCAGTCAGTACAATACTTACTCAGCTCTCAAAATCCCAGATTTCATACCACAGTCTACCAAGACCAAAGACTACTCTTCCAAATTCATTCAACCCCAATCCTCATTTGCCAGTAGGTGCCACTTAGAGAGACAAGGTCAACGTTCCCCTAAGGATCTGAGCAAACGGCCTGGGATGCGAACTGGGGTCTGCACTCACAAGACTGCGCATGTTGGCTCAGTGCCTGCAGGTAGCAGTGTCAAGAGTTGTTAAAGATGACTTACAAAAAAGTCCCAGGGATGTAAATGAATAGCATTCTAATGAAAACCACAGTCAAACTATTTTGCTCGTATCTTTGAAGAACGGGTGCTTTGATATTACTCTATTAACTATATAAGGAAAGAAATAAAATGCTTTCCAAAATTTAATTCAAAAGTACACAGAACTTGCAGTCAGATTCTTAGGAACTGCTGACGAACAGTAAACCTATAGCTGTCCATTACTCTTGGTACACTGTTAAACCTAAGACGAAAATACTTCCAAAGTACTTACAAAGCTATAACTAAATCTTTTTATCTAAAATAGTCAAGACTATATTTATGATCAGATATATCCTTCAGCAAGAAGGGATATACAAAGAACATAAACCTAATGCAAAACACCAGCAACTTGGCTTAATAAGATTACAGTACATTAAAAGGTGCTCATAAGCATTTTCTATAAATGAAACGTAAAGCCTGATGACTACATATGATCTGGAAGACCAACATAAGCTCCTAATGAAGGTATTGTGACAAAGCTTAATGCATAACACACAAGCAACAGAATGGTCTATTTTTGGAGTAGCAGAAAAATTCACACTGATTATAAAAGACAGCCATGTCCATAGGACTAGTTTTAGGGTAGAAACAGTGTACTATGATCAACGCAGTGGTTAAAAGGTAGATGATATTCATTTTATCTAATAGAGAATATTATTTCTCCCTACAAATCCTGCTTCTCAAAATGGCACTTATTCACACTGCAATAGCACATAGTTGGAAAATTTAAGTCACAAATCAAATGCCTCTAAAGAAGCCAATAATATTATATGCATATTTAACCATCACAGAGTAGAACTGTTTCTTTTTATTGAAGACCGATAAAAAATAATATTGTCATCTTTTATGGGGAAAACAAGCTGACAGTCCAAACACCAACAACTGGATCCATTAACTTGCTCAGGAACAGCTGCAAAAAGAGCAGGAGGAAAAACCACCACTCCACTCTGCAAATCCACTAGCTTTCTACCAATACACAGCATTAAGAACCTTAGGTACGTTAATAAACACCAAGCAGAAACTTGGACAAATAATTATACAGCAATTTTAGATTAATTACAATGGCTCATAATTATAACCCTAACAACAAGAGTCTGTTTAAGCTTAGACTGTCTGGTCTGACCGCATCATGTCTAATCCACCGCCGCTGCCACCACAAGCACACAGCTGCTCTTTGCATCATCATTTGCATCCCTCAAAGAGAAAACAAAACTATAGGCAGTTGATCTACACCAGTAAGGGCAGCTACTTCCCAAAACAGATGTAACAGCTGCAAGGGGAAGCAGCACACAAACTGTTCAACTGACATCCTACACATCTTACCCTATTACTCTTGGATTCAGTAATTGTACTGAGGTGGAAATTAAGAACTCTCCAAAATATTTCATTAAAATTAAATACAACTTGAGAAAGTTGCTAAAGAACCGTAAATACCCAGCTGATCAACATTTTAATGGCTATTGAATTCACATTGAAATAACCAGACAACTGTACCTCAGCAAACCATACTGAGCATTCCTTAATATCTTAGTATGAATCATTTCCAAAACTAAATCATCCCCAGCCTTAAAAAATGAAAAATAATTTAAAAGATGTCAAACACAGAACACCATCCGAACGCCAATACCATCTGATTTCACATGCAGTTATCTGTCCATTGGAAACATCCATTAAATCAGAGACTTTTTTACTTCTCTAAATGAATGCCCAAGAGACATACAGATAAATCCTTATTTTATTTATAAGAGTTGCCAAGGAGTCATTGTGCATGGGCAGAACATATAGAGATTGCTCAAAAAGAAAGTGCTCAGAAGGATGAAAGATCAGAATAAGGATGATAAGAAAAATAACAGATAATAATAGACAAAAATAATATAATTTTAAAAAATAGGTGTGAGGAAATCCCTTCTAAAATCCACAGTACCTAAAAGGTTTTAGTTCTGCTATCTTGAAAGAAGAAAGAATTTCTGCAAAAACTGCAGTAATCTAAAAATACTTGCCTTTACTAAGAATATTTGTCCAGAACTTTTTGCTATAAGTTTGTAACTTTCTTCTACATACAGTTCTATCTATGTGCATCCAGATGAGAACAGCCAAAATGACAAGTTGCCTAAGGAACAAGTACTCATTTTTTATTAATATGCAGCAATGTACTATATTTATCGTCACAGTCAGCACTGGCAACACGAAGAGGAAGCCAGACTTATAGAAACGTAGGCACATTCTGCAAGTTTCTACTTTACAGTAACTACAGTTACAAGACACTCTTTACTGAATAATACCCTGAGTGATCACGACAATTATTTTCAAAGCTTCCTATATGCAATTCCAGTTACATTTTTACAAAAAACATTAAGCCATACAGTATTATCAAACATCACCTGAAACAGACCAGTACAAAGGTCCTCCTAGGACTATTTCTGCTATCTCTAATGCTGAAGAGTACTAGAATGAAGTGCTGAGAGAAGTCATCAAAAATCCATTATAGAAGTCAAAATAGAAAGGTCAAAAACAAAGAAGCCAAACTATTATAACGTACTATGAGTTACACAGTTACTATGAGTCATAATAAAATTCCAACTTGAACAGGTACATCAAAGACATTAGAAACAATAGTAGAAACAGACTACTTTTCCCCCTCACAAACTATTGCACCACATGAGTCTGCAAGGCACTTACAGCATCAGGCTATAGGTATAAAAAGCAATCAGGAGCTACTTAGACTATTAAAAGACATCTCATTTGTACTTCTATTTCTGCTCAGATTATCTTACAAAAGAGTGAACGCCTAGTGAACACACACAAAAATACAGGAGCAACAACTTCTAAATAACAGGCACTGCACCAAATTGCTAGACTAGAGCAGTAAATATCGATGCCAAAGTAACTGAAACTAAGTTTCCACACCCAAAAAGCCCCAGTCTCATCGCTGAAGCCCTCTCCTTTGCAGTCGTCCCACTACTATAGCATTTTCCTCATTTCAAGGGCAGGATGAAACTGTTCCCTGTAGAAAGGAAAATGCAACTCAGCTCCCCCATGCGAGCCGGGCTGCTGCACAGGCAGGTGGCCTGCAGCCAGCTTGAGTCCGACCCCGCACGCGCAGGGAGAAGCCAAGAGGCCGCGGCCGCAAAGGCGGCTTCGCTGGGGACAGCGGCAGCAGACTGACTTGCACTCTTGGAGCCGCTATGCCAATAACTTGTGTTCACTCATGCCCCTTCCAGAAATCCAGGCGGCTACCTTCTCTCAAAGGAAAAAGTTAAATCACAGAGATAATGAGAATACCCAGATAAGGTCCTGAATGCCCAAGATCACGTGAATTGCATACTAGTGTGCTAAGAGAACAGTAAAAACTGACAGCAGGCAAATGCCTTCAGTGCCAAGGTAGCATGGACTTGTGAATCCACTACCTAACCCAAATTCCAGAAGAAACAGCTGTTTCCATGTCACCCTACTATTTTAGTAAACATAAAATTCAGAGTTTACACTTTTGATAATGCAAAAGTTCTTAATATTTATTTTGCAATCTATATGCGATTGAAGAGAAAGCCCACAATGAAGTCAAATGCTTAAAAAGTGCTTGACTTTTCACTCTATAAATATTACTTATGAGGTCATTGGTCAAAAGTTACCTATCTTATTGAACTGAGAGGCTGTAAATTAATCTGAAGTTTGGAAAAGCAAACAAATAAGTACCAACTAACCCAATTATTTTACTTAAAACTATCATTTGCGGGGGGGAGGGAGGGGGAAGAAAAAAAAGAGAAAGTTGTCATTATCAAGGGGGAAAAAATTACATTCAGATATTGTTGAAACATAACCCATAAATACAAAGCCAGGCGGGTTACAAGAACAGTTAGCTCTCTAAAGGAAAGTTTAAATCACACTTTTTCCCCCTTAAGAATTTTCTAAAACATCATTTCTAATTGATGCATCAGAAGTTCTATCTAAAGTACAAAAAGAGAGAATAATGTTTCACTTTTTGGAACATTTGTGTGTTTTGTCTGCTATTTATAAAATGTAAACTTTTTTTTCTTTTTACAAAAGCTAGACCAAATACAAATCAAGGAACATAATTAGCTTGAAAAAAACACGCTAGTTTAATTTTAAATTTATAAAAGGACTGTTAAGGTACGAAGTATTCTGTTAGCTTTTAAATGGCTTTAAACACAACATTTTTACCAGCCATAAGTCACAAAGACAAAGCACACTGTTTAGTAGTATAAGTATTTGTTTTCAAAATATTTGGAGGGCTTAAAGCCTTGGGTTTTGGTAAACACTTAGTCATTGGTAGTTCTTAAATCTTGCCTCACATCCCAAAATTACAATACAAAAAATAAACCATCCACAAAAGGCTCAATTTAAAGGAATACAGCTATTATAAAACACCTGTGTGGTTAGATCAAATTTGCTTCATAATTTTAAACGCATGAACTTGTACAATTACTTTTTCCATCTTTATTAAAGCATAGGTACTGTCTCCTAGACCCCAAAGGGTATTGATTAAGCTTTCAGAAAACAGGCACTGCAGCAAATGCAGCCACATTTAACACAGCCTTATTTCTTGTTTCAGTCAGAGTATATTTTGTCAAAAAAACACTTGATTACTGAATCTTTTGAGACGACTTGTTACCATATCCATGATTATTAGATCATGGCCATAGGCTAGACACTGGTACATATATCCAGCTGTCAAAATCAATCTAATCTATTAAATACAAAAGATAGCTACGGACAGGGCTGTTTTCTGTTTATACATCGGGAAACAGTTTTACACTAGTAATCTTCCTCCTTGACCATGGCAAGTATATTTATCTGTGCTTTCTTATTCAGATTCAAATAAACTTACAGATAAAATTTACAAAATAAGAAGTGTGAATAATCTCCTCTAAAATATTGCTATGAATCCTAAATTAAAATTTGTAGGTCTATGCTTTTAAGTAACAGATCTCATATTTAAACCAGGTGCACAGAAGATATAGTAAGATATACTAGAAAAAGGAAAAAAATATATAAACTATCAACACAAATAAAGTAGAATTAAGCAAGTAAAGCCACAGAAGTTATAAACAAAAGGAGAGATTAGAACCAGACACTGAAAATCCATGCAAATATAACTCCTGTTAAGTTAGAAGAAGCTATTCCTGTTAACTAATTCCAGATCAACCACTTCCCTCCACTGAGGATGTTAAATACCATCTCCTCCACAATATTAACATTATTCCTTATTCTACAGCTGAAGGTGACAAATAGGGGAGAAAAAGGCCTCGTTCCTCAGAGCGACACAGGAATCAAGCAAGAGACTAACAGAATTTTTCTTCTTACCTACATCCATTAAAACTCAAGATTATCTTCCCTTTATTATATAAAAATACAAGCTTGGCAAACATTTCAATGAAAATATTAGTACTTGCATTAGCTTATTTAAATTACAAGAATAACAGCACTAAGTATCAAATGAGTAATAGTATTTCCCACTACTACTGGGTGCAAACCTTCACAGAATAGTTAAGACAACAACAACAACAACACATTTTGAGAAACCTTTTTCTTCATAACACTAGTATTCTGCAAACCCATAATTTAACTGATCTGATAAAACACTAATACAGCTGAAAGCAAAACCAGACAGGAGATACTACAACTCTTGAATATCTCTAGAAGAAAGCTTGTTATGTGAATTACATTAGTTACTTATCGGGTCTATTTTAGTTACCTAACTATAAAACTCTTTTAGAACTAAATTTTCAAAAGATAAATACCCAGTTTTCTCATACTGAATTCATTTTACGTGCTACCTTTACTAGCCTGACAAAGCAAGGCCAAAATATATATTTACATGCTCACAGTATTTGAAACACAGTCAAGGCATCTCAGTTTATTTCGGTGAACCTACTGCATACTATTAAGTCTGCCAACTCCATCAGTATCAGCTACCTCAAAGGCCAGAGAAAACACAAATCAAACCTTTGCTGGAGCCTTGGAAGACTTTCCCCCAAATCTGACTTGAGACTAACTGGCAAGAATTAGGGGAAACTTAGGTTATCCATGTTGTATTTCTTCCCAAGGATAACTAGAGAGCATCAGCACACAAACCTCTGATACAGCAGTAAATTTGCTTAAAAAGGGAAAACAGCCGCAGACACCTTGCAGACTCCAATTCCCTTGTTTCGCATCCTTGGTGTAAGCAACTCCAACCGCTCCTTCTACCCCCAGGCTCGGGTCACTCCACCAAGGTCACTTACACCCCAACTTGTCCAGCTGGGTTACAGCGACATACAGGGAAACAAAGTAACATACATACATTTATATATATACACACACACACACATATGCGTGTGTTTATTAAGTATATACCCATACATATAAACATACACACATCCACATCAAATAGAACACAAATATCTATTGGGGACACAAGAAACTCATGGAACCACAAGAAATTAATACCATTTTCTTCATTTGATAACAAAATCATAATTTATAGAAAAATACATGCTTATATGCAAAGACCTATCTCTGCTTGATGAAAAAAATCCGATATTAACACAGTCTCCAAGTGAATACAGAACTAAATACTGCTATAAGTTATGTTCCGTCACCCCATTAGCATCACATTTAGTGCCCCATAACACAAATAACACGTTAGCCTGGCAACCATTTCACTTGGGGAAAAAAAAAATATATATATATATATATATATCAGGCTGAAAAGCATCATAGACAAAGAAGAGCCTTTTCACAACAACTTTGCACTAAGCAAACCCATGGAAGTAACTCTTTAGGATAAACTTTCTATGTATTAATAGAGTAAAATATTGTAGAAAACTAAATGTGCAAGTCATATAATTGGTACTTATACAATAAACACTAGTTAGTCATTATGGCACCTCAGCCTACATATGCATTCATCCACATTAAGTATAATCGTTCATAACACAAAACTCTAAATTTTCCAACTGACAGCTTTATGAATAAGAGTTCAAACCACAGTCAGCTGTGAAAAGTCTTTTATTTTAAAGAAATCTATTCTTTCTACTACAGTTACGTACTAATAGTGACAAGATACTTTCAGATCAACACATGAAGCACTTTAGGAGATGCAACAGCTCTGCCAAGAACCCTGCCTTCAAAAGGACTTTCATTGCTATAGCAACAGCATGTTCTTCAGCAACCAAGGCAGAGACAACCTATGACACATACATGAGAGATGGCGAAACTCTGACTGAATCCTCACTGCAGCACAAGCCACATTATCATATACATCCTCATTTTCACTTGCAGGAAATTAAGGTACCAAAAGGGGTTTTTTTTGTTGTTGTTATTGATAGTTCACAGGGTGCTTAAGCTACCTAAACAGCAGCATCTATAGAAGAGAGTGCCATTTGCCTTACAAAACCATACTGAATAATGTTATCAGAGAATGTAAATTGTATTATACAGCATCTTCCATATTCAGGCCTCTAGCTCCCCTCCCAGTTTCTCCTAGCAGGATGGAG
This sequence comes from Nothocercus julius, assembly GCA_013398735.1. Classification (NCBI taxonomy): domain Eukaryota; kingdom Metazoa; phylum Chordata; class Aves; order Tinamiformes; family Tinamidae; genus Nothocercus; species Nothocercus julius. Next base: position 2,785,921 of record VZSV01000070.1, read on the forward strand.
GCAAAAGGAAAAAGGAAGTGTTAGGGCACAGTAAATAAACAGATGATTAAAGAAGTCATTAAGTACTCAACAAGTAACTTGAAAATAGAAGAGAGTTTAATGAATATGAAGGACGAACAGAAATAAGCTCCATTTTTAGTGCATCACTCAAAAGATGTAATTTCTTATAATGCTCCACCAACTACTCAGAAATTAATTCACACACATAGCCTTGGCATGTCTTGAAATGTATTTATCTAACATTTAGACTCCTAAATAGCTAAATGTCATATTGCTCTGATATTTATGAAAATTTATATACCACTACATAGAAACTAGCTTGTTATTCAAGCTGTTAAAAAGATACAAACAAATGCAAGTTATACACCCAATTTCTGCACTTTTATTATATGACAACAATCCCAACCCAGCTTCTTACAAAACCACACTCCTACAAAAGTTCCCTATTTTAAAGGTAACTTACAAAATGGAAAAGCGCAAGTTTCTCTAGCTGATTCATGAAGGGCAAGTACATTCTGGAGAGAGTAAGATCTCTCATCATTTAAAGTCTCTGTTCACTTTCTTTTGAAGTATATGGCCTTACCTACTCCTTGCTTAAAAAAAAAAAAAAAAAAAAAAAAAAAAAAAACAAAAAAAAACTACAGACTATTTGAAAAAAAATTCCTAATGAAGAAATGAAAGGAAAAACAAGTGTTGGGGGTAGATAATCAATTTGTTTCAGTCAAGAGATTTTAAACTTGGCATCTTAAACACACTTGGAAGAAAAATAGCATATTGAAGATTCAAATGTTCCTGCTATAAACAATATTGACAAAGTTCACGCTCCATTTTTGTATGCTTATTATTGTCCTCCAGCAAGGACAGGGACTACAATACTGCAGATATTTTCAAGGTTACCAAAATAGAAGCATGACACAGGCAGAAGAACACATTTCGGACACTGCATACATGCATACACAGGAGGTGCTACAGATGTGTATTTATAAAATAAATAAAATTAAGGGGAAAATCATGATTTACTGCACAATTCAATCACCTTTGCACATATGCATCACAAGCACTCATCTTCGAGGACATGCTACAAAACAACCATTGGAAGTAAGCACCATGCATCATTTATAGAAATACACAAAAGCTTTTCATTACTCAAACTCGGTCATCTTCATTAAATCACCCTCTCCTCAAAAGTCCTAGCTTCATTTAGCATTCATAAAGATGAAAGAGCAGCTACTCTCCTTATGGATTACTTCTCTATTACAAGAAAATGTTTTGCACGTCAAAAGCAAACATTAAAAGATTAAATGATGTTGTCATTTCTGCTCTTGTTTATTTGCAGTGGGCAGTGAGTAGAATTGCAAAGAAACAATCAGTGATTATTTTAAGCTGAGTTCTTTTACAAGGATTATGAGTCATGAAGTTGCTGCACAAAGAAACTGAAGTGAGTATAGGTGTCGCATTGAAAAATCATCAAAACATCACAATATAAAAATATATATGTATGTTTGTCCTACAAGCAAAGCTGTCTCGTTTAATCATTTCACAGAGTAGCCACAATAGCTCTTGGGATAACATCAGAACAGTATTATTCTGCATTCAAACAAATAAAAACAAAAAAAAAACAGAGTGAACTGCACTCTTGTACAGAAAGCTAAAAATACTTTTGAAATTTCTTGAAGTTCATTTATCTCACTAAAATTCAGTATCTAAATGTAACATGTGCTTCTACACCACCCTAAGACTAACATATTGGAGTAGAAAATTAGAGGTATCTGGTTGCAAAATCTCTACAACATAAAAAGATGGAATTTGGTGACTGGACTTATCTATACCTTTTAGGTTTTAACATGTTTTCTGACAAACTAGAAAAACAACTTTGTAAAGCAAAGTTATATTAAATTCTTCACACGCTTTTCTTATGCATTAAATGTTAATAGCTCTAAATCACAGTCACTAAGAGGTTTTCTATTTCGTTAATTCTTCTCTCTTGTTCCCCTCCTATTGCCTCATTTAGGAGCTCTGCTTACTTTTGATTTTTAAATAGATACTCAAGTTAAAAAAATCACATAGTACATACAAAATGGACTAATGTGCATACAGCATTTATTTCAGAGAAGTCTTTATAACTATTCAGTCATGGAGGATTTTGTTGATAAAAGCTGGACATGGAAGATGGGATTGCTATAAATCAATACACTCCTCAAAGATAATGATATTTATTAAAATACCGTACATGCAAACACTTTGGTTAGTCTAAACAGAGCAAAAATTGACACCAGACAACACTACAGAAGGAGTCCTTGCTTATGTAGAATCAATTTGGCTTATGCTTCATTACAGGTAACACATAACAAATGCACAGTCTGATACTCATTGGTATTTTACCTGCAAAATATAGATATAAAACTGGAGGGTTGTTTTACTAGATTTTTTTCTTTACATCTATTTATCTGCCAATTCATCTGTGTATTTAAAAAAGACAGATACAATGCCTATTTTTTTTTAAATAATAAGCAAGGCTCAGAACAAAAAAATCCAATCCAGAATAAAGTTAGGTCAGTCCAGAATAAGTTCCCTTGTGTTTCAACTGCTTCATCTTCATCATCAATAAAGAGCTCTCTAAAAGATAGGACACAAACAAAACGTATCCTGGAGTTGGGTTTTTTTATTATTTATTATTTCCCCAGACAAAAAGGACAGTAAAAACAAATGGCTGAATTTATTACTGAAGCTTACCAGCAAAAACGTATAAATAAAGACTTCAGAAACATAGTTAACTCCCTGTTAAAGGCACGGAGATACTACTGTTTCTGCAGCTACAGCTGATACAGGAAAAAAGAAAGAAAAAAAAAAAACCTGTACTACACCTATTATCAGGAGCAGGGAGAAGTAAAAAAAGATTAGACAATCTCTGTAGCACATCACGAATAAAAATTCCAGTTTTCAGATTCACTGCAATAAATAAGATTTGTGTTTGTGGGAAAAAAATGTGTATTTGCTTTTTCATGCGGTATGTGCTTTTCAGCTTCCTTTATTAAAAAATAAAAAAAAAAGTTCAATAGTACAAGCAGTTGAGTTTTCCCTGACACTGCTACAATGCTACCCATCTTCCTTGCCCATTGTGGAAAAAAAAAAAATTAGTTTTATGTTAAAATTTTCTTAGCATTTCTAGACAGCATGTGAATAAAGTAAATGCCTTTTATCAAGGCCCTTCCTCTTGTACCTCCAATCCAAGCATTTCTTCAAAACATCAGCATTACTTATTTGATATGCTGATATGACACATTCTGCATAATAAACATAAGATCTTTGTCATTTAGAGCAGATTTGAGTATTCCAAACCCTTTTTTTTTCCCCAAAAATCATATCCCTAGCACACAAAAAGAATCTAACAAGATCCTAAAGATTCAACGGGTACATTTTAGCCTGATTATCCTCTGAAAACAGTAACACATTATTAAATATAACAAAAGATGCTTTCTGACCATTCTTGGTATTCAGTTAACATTTTCACAAAAAAGTATGTCCTTTATGTTGCTGAAAGCCATGTTTACAAACATAGCTTTGTTTTACAAGTGAGAAAAAACAGGACATTCATTCAAAACATTTTTAAAAAAATCAATTATCTCATCTTAGACTTGTAATATCAACAAACTAGCCCCACAACCATTTATAATAGATGCAAATAACAGATTGCAACATTTTAAAAGCTTACAAATACTCACAAATATTCAGAATGATATATTTAATAAAATTGGAAACTGCTACTTTCTTATTAAAAAGAAACATACACAGACAAAAAAAGAAAAATGAGAGATAAAGATTAAAAATATATTTCTTATACTATGCACTGAAATAATAGTTCATTTCCCTTTTGTTACAGTACTTAAACATCACATTGGCCATTAAGGGGTGCATGTGTGTATATATACACATATATATAAGGTGTATATACTTGTTAAACCCTGCAACCAACAGTATTAAATATCTGCATCAAATAATTCACATGCAGAAGAAAATACTGCCTTTCATTATTTTTTTAATTTGCCATTGAAATTCAGTGACTTTGTTAAATAAGATGGCATACAATAACAAAGTTAAACAAAATTTACTATATAGGTTTCAAGAGGTACTAATATTTAAACTATACCTTTTAAAGCAAGGTTCTTAGAGGAAACATTTTATTCAATGTTATTTTCTAAAACTGAATCACCAAATACAATAACCTAATACATACAAAAGACAAACACAAATGTAACACTGTGAATTAAATTTAAGGTAAGAGACTTATTTATTGTATCATACAGATCGCATCTGTCTATGCATAATTTTAAAGCCTCTAAAAATGCTTATTCGTGCACATTCATGCGGTCTAGTGAGCTATTCAAGTTTACGGAGTTCTTTCAATTTTAAGAAGTCTCCACAAACTCCAAGCTTAGCAAGTGATATAATTTTATATTAGTGTCTTAAAAGTTCTTCTGTTTGTAATATACATACTTTTCAACCACACAAAAAAAAAACGAGATAAATCAAGAATTACACTTTAGCTTTAACAAATTAAAGAAAAGTGCTTGCCAAAGGTACAGTGTAGTGCACAGTAGGTTTAAAGAAATTCATACAATGGTATCTATAACCTCAATTACAGATAAAGTAGACAAACAGCTATCGTAACAGTTGGACAGCTAAAACAGCACAGTTAAACTCTATTTGTGTGACAGCTAGAATGAAGCAGGAGAAGAAAGGAACTTTGGCATCCATGTACGAATGACAAACTTACAATATGCAATTCCCTTGCCAAAGAGTGCGTGTGGGGCAGGGAGGGGAAGGACTGAAAAAATAACAAGAATTACAAAATCCACACTTTTGCCATTTTATATGCTGAAAGTTTTCCAATAATAAAGGGACTGATTTTAAGTTCAAATGCCATTAAAGAATGCAGGAATATATTGTTCCCTAAGTAAATCCAAAAATAAAATCTCAGACAATTTCAAGTCACACTTCTACCATTAAGATGAAACACCTAAATCTCTGGGTATTCTTCATCATCTGAAGCTGTACCAGAAAAAAAAAGCGTAAAAATGTACCATCTATGGAAGGGGAAGGTCCCCATATTACGCAGTTACATACCATAATGGAAAGGACAAGGCATTACTGTGCCTTCCATCCTTTCAAAATCTATCTAAAAATAACATTGCAAAGACCTTTGTCACATTGCACCACAGTAACTTTAATACAAGGATTGAGGTGGGATGCTGTGCTTGTTAACACAGTTGTCACCATCACTGTTCTCAGCCAGGGAGAACTAATTGCTGGAAATCTCAGATTAACCTCTTGGAAGAATGCATTCTACAAACCAATACATCAAATTATCGTTCCCCATATTAATGGCGCCAAGTACACCTCTAAACAGAAGACTGATATTAAAAAAAATACTAAAATTAGGTATTCAGAAGACAGCAAGACTTTCTTACCAATTGACATGAGGTTTACAGTGTCACCAAAGTGATAACAGCCACATTTTCAAAAACATAGCCAACAGCAATAAATGATTGATGAACACCTACTTATCTGGTCAACAAGCTATACCGAGAACACCAAGCTACTGTAATAACTTCTGGGACTGCTGCAAAGTAGCTTGATATTGTGAAAGAGACAGAAATTACTCTTATTTTAAAATATTGCTTCAGGAAATTAGATTAGCAGACTTAGCATGAAATGGCTCTAATTTCCAGGAATGTCAAAGAGTGAAATTCATATGGTACTTTCTCCACAAACATAAAAATATATATATCAGATGTAAAAATGTATCAGATACAGCCCTTTCATCTTTCTATATTTAAAAGGAAAGAAAGGCAGTATTTGTCATGGACTAACTCTTTATGGTGGAAGGACCAGACTACATGACCACATGAGATCTCTCATTAGCTCCTTCCTTCAGGGATTAGGATCAGGTACCATAAAATTGCCATATCCCAAAAGGAGATTGCACCTGAAACACACATTGAACAGCAGCAGTGAGAATGGATTCTCTGGTGAAACTGGTTCTGATAGTGGAGGGGAGGGAGGGAAAGAAGAGGAGGGGGAGAGAGAGGAGAGAAAAAAAAAAAAAAAGTAGTATTTTGAAAGCTTAGAAGCATTAATTTGCATACAAGAAAAGTCTCACAAATCTGCAGTTTTTACCCTAAGAATAATTTCACTGTCCCAATTATGGGTGTTTTTCTCTTCAGCAGAGTCAACGTGTATTAATGTAAGTAGCATTTGAAGCTTTGCCCATCCAGCTCGCTAGACTAGACTTTTTATAAGGAACTGCTGACATCACATTAGGGAGTTTACACGAATGACATAAGTTATCAAACAGCGTTTCCAAAACGAGGAAAACTTGACATGAATGCTGTTTAACGGACCTACTACAACAGAACTACCATTGCCTCCAGTCTGAATGCGGGCGCCCTTAATTTGCAGCCACTCAGGTTAACGAGAGGGGAGCAACTTCAACGGTTTTGCAACAAGCCACCACTTAGCGGCCTGTGCCAACCCTCTCCTTTCACACCCGGAAAGGTATTGGGCAGAGAGGTGGAAATGGCAACCGTCTGAGTTCGCACAGGCAAAGCCACACAACATGAGGAGCTTTTTTTGCAGGTAGGCTTAGCATGAGCTTCTCAATACACCTAAGATCTGTGCCCAAGGTTTTCTGGACACAAACGTGTCTACGCAGAAGAACCTTAGAGGCAACAGTTGTGTTGCATTTTACTATTCAGCTCTTCAATTCCTCCTTGTAAACTTTTCCCACTTTGCTTTGCAGGTCATGTAAGGAAACACAGTCTCAGAACAAATTCTTCATTAAAATAATAAAAGTAAAAACCTTATTTAAGGTACCACACCCAAGATTAAAAATTTTCAAGTACTGAGGACAAAAATTGAAATAGAGATCAAACCATGGAACTATTTCAATGTTACTGCCTATGGCAGACAGTATATCTGAGTATTGTAACTGGACCTTAATGGAGATCCTGTATTAAATGGAGACTATATAGTAAAAGGGATAAACATCACAAAATTTATGCTAATGAGTACTAGCATTTTGACAGAAGCAAAGAAGATTTCATTGTAAAATGATGTTCATTGCTATTATCGTAGTAGCAAAACAGAAAAATTATTAAAAAAACTGTTAAAAAATTATTAAAAATGTTAAAAGACTGATTAACTAAATTAAAATTAAGAAGTCTGACAGAGTGTACCTCTGATCTGTGTTTTCCCTTTTAATCATTTCTAGGGTGGCAATTTTTATTTTAATAAGCTGTTTTTGTCAGAAGAGAAGGAACGGAGTTTTGTTTTAAACAGGAGGTATTTACAAGAGGAATGGAGGAATATGTCATAGTTTCACTAGTCTGACCAAAATAGTTGACTTTATCAGCAGCTTAGATGACTTACTGTCATAACATACTATGATATACCAGATTAGTTCACTTATTTCATTCAAGGAATTGACCTGTAGAAAGGCAGCCTTCCCCAACATCAGAAATTTCTAGACACTTTTGCTGTCTTTTTGCTCAAAGCACACTGTTCCTTTATTAATCTACGACTATTAAAAAAAGATCAGCCATTTTGGATTTCTTTATGTAATCTAGTTACACATAGATTTGTATAACCCCTAATGACAGACATACTGCAGAACCATATCAGATCAAGCTTGTTACACTGGAATTAAAAGCATAAACACTGCAGTTCCCAAAACTTTAGAAAGTCAAACCTGAAAAACAAAAACAATCTACCTGTCCTCAAACAACTAATTTGCCATTTTAAAATGGAGGCATGGGGGGGAGTGCAGGAAAGACATGGTGAGCACTACTTCTAATTTAGACTTCCCAGAAATAGACATCTTAAACTCACAAGAAAATCAACTGTTGGTCTGCATAGTTCTGGCCTACTGAATTGGGGCTATTGCGCTGCCTACTGAATAGGGTTGGGGAGGGGTATATCTATTTAATAAGTTTTAGTAAGACAAGGAGATTCTAGTATAACTAACAAAAAAATAGTCTTACTGCAGCAAAGAAATCCACCTTTTTTTGTATATTTGTAAACCTATCAAAAAATTATTTTAATGGTGAAGATACTGGAACAAGCTACACCTTCCTAATTGCAATCAAAAAAAAAATCACAGAAAGCCTCTTTAAGATGCATCATCATCATGTATTCAAAGCAGGAACAGTACTTTCTAGTAAGCTATACATACTGTGCTTTTTGGTACAGATAGCTCAAAGCAAATACCTTTTCCTCTCATATTTCTTTTTAAAAAGTGACATCTAGCATCAAGAAAAACAAGTTACCAGTGTTCAAACATTGCTTGTCCTGCAAGCTACAGAATGCTTGAAATTACCCAAGATCACAATGAAGCCTGGGCACCAACGATTGAATGCCCATACTTCACAAACTATCTCAACAAGGTCTCCCACGGCACTTAACTCTGGCTCAGAACACAACTAACACAGAAGTTGTCACCTCTCATTCCAGCAGCAAGTAATTCCCTGGGTCAAGCCATAGGTCATTGCAACATTAGAAGAATAAATGCACATAATTGCACTAACCAGTAAGTGTCTGCAGTGAGAAACACTATAAATTAAAAGCCACAGCTATTATACCATTATACAACAAATAATACCATTTTTTTTTCCAAGGTGATTTATGTTATGTGCTGCTTGTTTTAAGAGATGCAGTGCATTCCCTCATGATTGGTATCTATGTGATGATATCCTGTATCAGATATCAGGAGAGATTAGGCTGCCCAATAAAGAAATTCAAGAAGTCAGCAACACTGCTCCCCCAGCCAGCTAAGGATTTTGGCTCTCTCTCTCTCTTTTTTTTTTTTTTTTAAAAAAAAAAAAAAAGCAAGTACAAGAGGAGAAAACAGAAAAAAAAGAGGAAAATGTCACCTATGCAATGGACAAACCACAGTACCTAAGATTGAGCTAATACCTTAATGAAAGCTTTACTATGTAGAGAATTATTTTACTTCTCCAAGAAAGCCAAGGCATAGGAGAAAGAGAGAGAGAGAGAGAGAGAGAGAGAGAGAGAGAGAGAGAGAAATATGTATCCATCATCAAGTTGTCCTCCCCATAATAAGTTTTCTCTGTCTGAACCTCTTAAAATAATCTTTTCAGACATAATTGTCTTAAATGATTACACAAAATAAAAAAAAAGTTAACTGCATTGTAAATGGATTTTTTTTTTAATAATTTAACTTAAATGTAAAGACCAAGTCAAAACCATTTGTGTTTTAAGAGGGGAAAAAAAGGGATGATGGAGGGTAAAATGCTTCCTTTAAATGTATATCACATGTATTGCTCTTAGTACAAATTCTCATCAAATCAAATGAAGTAAAAATAGTCTACAAAGTTTGCACAAACCTACAATTTAGAAGCTCTTCTAATGCTGTTAAAAATAACAATTCTAAAGCATCACTAAAATTTAAGGCATCATTAGAACACTAAAAGCAATGGCTTTGGCAATGTAGGAAGTAAACAGATAAAGTTACTGCAGAATTTCAAGCAACTCCTGCATTTTCCTCCTCTATTAGCATTCAAAAAAGACATTTTCACTATCTCTAACTAAAAACAAAAACATCACTGTTGCATTCACAGAAAACACACGCTCAAGAAAAAAATATGTCAAAATGTTACTCCTTTAGAAGAAATAAACACATTCTTTCTATGAAGTATCTTTTAAAAGTAACATTTATTTTTCATACTATAGGCTCAGCTCAAAAGTCTGCAAACGGACATCAAGCGGTCCTCAATGAAAACAGCAAGCAACAAAATATATGCAACACGTAGCATATGCAACTTGTTTTCAAGATGCATTGATAAAGATCCAAAGTGGAGAATTATATGTCAGGAATTTGAGGGCTACAAAGCTCTGGAAAATTGTACATTTTGTATTAAAACTAGGACCTAGATATGGAGAGAAGGGGACAGAAAAACAATAATTTTCTCCTTGACGTATTATTAAAATACATACATATTCCTGTGATAGCTGAAGACTTGTGCTTGTGCCAGTAAAAGTTTTTGCAAGTCACTCTAGTAATATAATAGAAAATTCAGATCTAGTAACCAGTAGTATCTAGCTAGTAGCTCTTAAAATTCTAGGATTTATAGAAGAGAGAGGTGTCAAATACATTTTTCCTGAGTAATATATTTTTAAGATATGTTCTTCAATTGTGAGTTTTCTATTACTTGGCTTTTTACGTAAGTGTTTTCCCCCTCTATACAGGCACTAGGAAAACTGAAGAGAAGTTCGATTTCATTAAACAAAAAAGCCATTCATTTTTGCTTTAACAGATAAACAATTTGCATGTCAGTGTGACTAGAGATCCTTATCACTTCACTGTGCTAAGATGAGGAGTCTAAGGCACATAAAAGGAAGACTGTGGCTGAAGTTAAAAACAAAATTGAGTCACATCAAAATAGGAGAACCCTACTTAATCTGAATGCCTTAGAAGACCATGTAAAAATAAAAGATTGTAAGAAAGACACCAAGAATACTAAAAACAAAGTTCATGCCTTTTAAT
>VZSV01000070.1:2810740-2836861 GCA_013398735.1 Nothocercus julius
TTTTTTTTTTTTTTTTTTTTTCCTGTGCAGTAGAGAATCTCCATGTAGTTCACAGACTGCTTGATTCAGCCCCAGGAAGCATTTAATGCATGCACTTCTTGGTTCTGACTGCAATTATGAACTATCTACAAGACTACATGTTCTAAATAGGTCTTGATTTTGACGTAGACAATCCCCAATATACATTTGGTCCTTCCTCTCTGGGAAACCCTTCAATGCATATAGTAAGACTATCAGAATTCTCTTCTGGTTTTTGAAGTAGACTTGCCATTAACTATGCTGAGGGGTTCAACTCTGAACTCTGCTCACTTTCTCAGATTCAACATGAATATATTTAAAGCTGTAGGCAACATAGAGGGTTTCACTCCTGTGCATGGGGAAAGAAGCTGAGGGCTGAATGTCGAGGACATGAAAATAATCTGTGCCTCCACTTTACACAAAGATATCTATTTTAAAATCAAAAATATCTTATGCTGTTCATTTTGAAGGTTTATTTAATTTTGTGCATGTGCATATACCTATTGTCATCTTTTTTTTTTTTTTCTATATTCCTGCTTTTTCTGTCTTGTAATATACTGGGATTAGGACAGACTTTTGTTTTTTAGATTTGTTTTGCTGTCTTCATCATGAAATATAGATTTGTATGGCAGACCAATATCTATGAGAGTATTTCTACATACATACATAGATATGATAAGTATAGCACAAGGTATTTGAAGCTTTTCATTATAAAAATTATTGTTAAAAAGTCATCTGTTTGCATTTCATTAAATAAATAAAATTTATATTTCATATAAATCAAAATTTCTTTCCAACAGGTATGCCAAATATGTATATACGAGTCCCTCAAAAATAAATTCATTTCTCATTAAATGAGCTTCCTAAAAACAGTCTCATACAGAAAAGCAACAGAAATCATGAAAATGGATTCTGCCACATTCTGAAGGTAGTTATAAAGCAATATATCATTTATGAAGGAACTTTAAAAGCTAATGAAGCATTTGGAGCATGATGTATCACAAAGGAGTCAAATTCATAAATGACTTGCTTACCAAATGTTAGGGAAGGAGGAGGATCCTGGGTATCTTAGAGAACTCTAATTTATGTCCAGAGACTGTTCCAGAGAAACAAGGAGTATGAGGAATGAAAAGCATGTGTAAATATTTTCCTGTTTTCTCTACATGTGCATTCACATGATGTTACCAACAGCAAAAAGCCATTGGCTTAGAAATCTTGTTGCAAAATCTGCATGTTCTGTACTTAAATTTCACTCCAAAAGAGAGAACCTATTAACACAATGTCTGCAAAGTTGGAACTGTGAAAGTCTATAATTAAGTTACTGAAATCTTCACTGTTTTTTTGTGGTGAAAGGGCTTTCTGAGGCTGGACTGACAGGGCATTTCTGGACTTCTGGTATGTACAGTTACCTAGAGACTCCAAACAGATAGCTTTGAAATCTACACAGACCAATAAAAAAGTATGTGGTGCCACCGGGATTATTATAAGTTACACCCAGACAATTATTGTAAATTACAACTGTTGTAACACGGACATGCACACTCACAGAATATATGCAATAGGATAATTATTGTAGAACAGCTATTGCAAAAGAGATTTTCAGGACAGAGGCCCCATCTTGATCACTAACTGTATCTTGATTATTATATTCCAATTTTGTTGAGAGAAAACAGAACAAACATTAATTTTTACAAAACATGAAGCTCTCCGATATATTACCTTTCACACCCTCACTAGCAGGATAGCCGTTTACCTAGTCCATCCACTGCCCAGCGTCCCCCTCCCTGGCACATCCCCCTCCGCGTCTCGCACAAGAAGGTGCTGTCAGTTCGCAAGTTATTTTATAAAGCTGCACAGCTTTCACAGCACAGAGATGCTGCTGAGGGGATTCTCTTTGGAGCTAGCAGGGTAATTTTATTCTTTCAAATCTTCTGAAGGCAAAGGCTATCTGCTTCCTGCTGCACAGAGCTTGTAGCCATGAGACTTTTAGGTGGGGTTAATTTTAAAGAATGAGAAAGATCGCAAGTATCCTGCATGAAAAACTTCTTTTTGTATGTTCTAAATAAACATGGTTTAAAATTCAGCTTCCTCAGACTCTGTTTCCTCCTGCTAAATGTCAAGGATTAAGTAACATTCAGATGTGTTGTAAATTAATTTACTTTCCCCCTTTTCATAAGGTACCCACAGAGAAGTGTTTGGCTTCCCTTCAAACAAAATAGTCTAAAAGGAAGAAAGAACTACTGAGCAGACAAGTGAGCACAGCTGCACTTTAAAATGATTGATACTTTAAAATGACGCAGGGACAGAGATTGTATTTGTATTTTATTACATTCATGAAAATGTAACAACAGGTATAGTAGAGAGGCCATGAAAAACAGGTTTATAATGGGGACTCATGAAACATGATTAGATTATGAGCAATAAAACCTACAGCAATCAAGGAGTTAAACATATTTGTAGGGAGAGGCCAGCTGTACTGGTGTGGAGGAGCACACTTGTTGAAGACAATTTGCAAGCATAACTCACTTGAAAATGGAGATGCTGAAAACTACAGAGATTTCGACGTTATGTTTCCATATATGAACCAAATGTGATTTTTTTTTCCTCGTCTCTTTCAAATGTGTTCTTAAAATTTCTTTCAGTGGATAGTGGTTCTAGAAATATCAGCTCAGCATTTTAATTTTTAAGCAAATAATTGATCACTAACTTTTCATGGTATTCATATGACTAAATGTAAAAAAAAGGCCTTAAGGAAGTATGATGGTGTGGAATATACAATACAGGTCAGTTTTTGACAGAAGAAAGGTCATGTTAGTCAAAAACATACAAGGTGTGGGTCCAGAAGCAGAGATTATTGTCAGTCATTACTGGGTTTGTTTCTTTGTTATAAAAAAGTGAATCTGCAGACAATGGGAAGCAGGGTTTTGACTTGCCATCTGGTCTGCACTCCACAGCTACAGCTGTGTGACAGCTTAGAGGAGGAGCTGCAGTTGTGTAATGAATATATACAGTGTAGGAAAGTGTGATATTTATGCCAAAGATAAGGACTGATGAAAAAGTAGGAGTAGACAGGATGGTTTAGGTTCAAGATACTCTTTCAAATCTTGTCATCTATGATTCAGCGCTGGCTATTTTCTTAAAATACTCAGTGAAAAAATCTGAAATGAGAGACTCGACTCTTACAACTCGTTGTAGCATGCATAAATACAAATGCTAGGAATTTCTATACAGTCATCCCAGTCAAAGTGGTTTAAATAGAATTACTCAAACATGGGGCTTTTCTGCCAAACAGATTGATCAGAAGTCTTCGGTTTAACAGCTTAATTTGTAAGAATTAAGAATTTCTTTTACATAGCATGCTGCTGTTAACATTTTGAGCATATTTTATCCTATATCATTCACAGAAATTAATCAGACTCATAATCAAATTAACAATGATCTGGATAGTACAACAAATTATGTCACTGCAAGACAAATTCTTCACTGATACAAGTGCATTTGGTAAATATATATATCATTTAGTCATTAGTATAAAAATAAGATTTTTTACAGGATTTCATTACATTTAGATAAATACATAAATAAGTAAATTTTTATAACAGCTATTCTATGCTCTGCCCCTGCTATAGAGATGATTAACAACTACTTTTGAAAGCAGCTCTAATACATCTTTCTCTAAAAGATATTTAGTTGACATTGGTAAAGCTATATGAGATGGCTCATGTACCTGTAGACGTGTATTAATCTGAACACCAATTACTAGCACATTAGTTATTACTGTTATTACCAGATAGAAGTTAACATGCCACCACTAACACAGGACACAAGTTAGCACAGCAAGAAGTTAGACCATAACTGGATGGAAAAAAGAATTGCTAGAAAGATTTCCTCATTTTTGCCTTGTTAGAGAAATGTACTGGGATGGCAGGTTCTGTCCTTCTAAAAGCATTCAGCTAGAGACCTATGAATTAGAAAACAGTCAAATTCCTTGTTGTTTTTCCTGTGCCCAGGAGAGTTAATGTGACAAGTATAGACAAGTGTGAAAAGCTTTGAAAATAAATCCAGAAATACCATCCATCTGAGGACCCAGGGTCTCTGAAGCAAGGAAGGGAAAGTATTATTCTCTACTATTCCTTAAAGCTCTCAGAACCAAGGAATATTATCCTGTCTATGACGATACTCTCAGCAATCTAAGTCTACTAAGTCCTACTGCCTTAAGAAGTGCCTGGAGAGAGTTAACACTCTATGACTCCAAGACATATTAGTGAAAATCAGTGAAAAGAGTTGGGCCACAGTAAATCCTTAGATAAAAGAGTGGAATAAAAGAGTGGAGGTAAGTAGCTGGCATTTGTTTCTAATTTGTGTTTATCTTATTTCATTGCAAATTTTAATTCTTCCCTTCTAACTGAACGTGGAATATTTCGTTTGCTAATCTTTTGCATTAATGTGGTCAATATAATTGAAGCTGAAGTGAGCTGCTTGCCAGACTTTCTAACTGCTGCCAAGAAAAATTTGGGTGTCATTTTAGAAAAATCCATGGGTGGAGGAGGAGATCATGACCATCTGTCTGTGCATCAAAGGCTAAATCATTATAGGGGAAAAATAACTTCTCTGTTGTGTTTGCCAGCCATGGTCCCCTTCAAAGTAAGTTCAGTTAGTAACTTTTGAAAATAAATATTTTCAAAATTGTCCTGTGGGCTTAAACATTTCTTGGAAGAAGCTGGGGGGAGGGGGGGGGGCGGGGACGGAACACAGAGGGAAAAACTGCACAATTTGGAAGTGAATGAGATGGCAGGAAGATTATGTTAGAGGAAAGTACACTTGGAATCTTCCCAAACATTATTGGCCGCATCCCTTTCAGTTTCAGGGCTGCTGATGTAGCACATATATAGAAAAGGGAGCACAAAGTCTCCTAAGCGTCCTGCAGACGAATAAAACTTACTTCATGCCTCACAGCATTTACAGATTTCTTGAATTATCATTTAAAAAAGGACTAACAGGACAGGAGAAGAGATACAGTAAACACTCACCTGGACCTACTTGAGACTACAACTTCTGTTGTCAACTATAAGGACAACAGTCTTAAAAATAAACACTTTGGAAATAGTTACATAGGCACACGTGTTTCATATAGCTAGTGTTTCCTCCTCTTGTTTGTTTTTTTTAACTGAAGGCACAGCAAAATGAAAATTTTGATTTGCTCTTTCTTGGTATGGTGGTCAAAGCACAATGTAAGGAACTGAACCATGAATATCTCTGAAAGAACATTGGTCCTTCAAGCTAGGAGTCATTACCACAGGAATACTGTGGGTATTTTACTCCTTTATCAATATAATAATCCTTTATAATACTTCTTTATCAATAGTCACTGTGACAAAAAAGTCTCTATGAGAGTGAAATTACAACAAATTGAAAATGCCATTAACCATGCGAGTTTTGTTTATAGGCTGCCTCTTCCAGAATTGCTACTGCTTTCACTTAGTCTGCTATAGTAACTGCTTTAGTTCCTGTAAGTTCTACCCTCTAGCATACTCTCTCATCAAAATATTTGTTTTGTAGGGTATGACACCTATGTTCAGATATTGTTGCTTTAAAATGTTGCTCTAGCTTCTCTGAGCAGGAATCTTCTGTCTTGTCAGACAATAGAAAAACTTGGAGTATTTGTCTAGAGTATGGGTTTTTTCTTTGTGTTGAGATTGTGAATATTGTCCTTTTTGAATATTGAAAAAACTACAACCACACTCTTCATCTTAATATGAATGGATTCCTAGATTTGATAATCTGTTTAGGACTGCTAGGATCAAATCCTAAAAATGTGCATATTGAGAGTTCAAGAGGTGAATCAAATTCACCTTTGCATGCTTGCTATTCTTGATTCCCATCTTGACAGATAATATGAAGTAATATTTAAGGATAGTATATATTCTTTGAAAAGGCCTTTTAGAGTTATACTTAAAGTTCAGCTTCGATATTTTAGAATTCTAAAATTACTTTAAAGGCAAATCAGAGTATGATGTTTGGAATATATTCCATTCCTTGTTTTTAATAAATGCAAAACCAAGTGCAAGCTGATTTCTTTTCATACAATCAAATGCTTGAACATTTGATTCTGAATGGAGAGCAAGAACATGCTATCGCATCTGGAAACTTTTACAAAGATGTAGAAATTAAAAGTTTTTGGTTTTTTTTTTTTTTTTTTTTTGGTTAAACAGTAAGAGAAAAGTATTTTCTTAGCCTAAGGTAATAAAAATACCCGTGTGAAGATAAATGGAAAAATACAGCTTTTCAGCTAAGACTTATTGACATCTGACAAATTATTATTTTCATATGATCAGAACTGAATGACATTTTGGAAAAGAAGTCATAGAATCTGTAAGAAATTTCCCTCCAAATCTAAATTAGTTCACTGTAATAATTTGGCTGAGTTTGGTGAAATATCTGCTTGTATCAGGTCTCTTGCTCAGATATGTTAATCATCTCTTTAAGCCTTAGTTTTCAGTTAACAAAGGAACAAGCTTTGGATATTATATGTGTAATTATTTTTTCAGGTTAAAGAGTAGCAGTGATTGAAAATTCCTGTAACACTACAAAAAGCTACTGCTGAAGAATGGGTTTGTTTCATTAAACCCTGCTTCTAAACATTCTCTGAATGTTTCTTAAAACATAGAAGTAGATATCTATGTGCCCCTCTGCTGTGTCACAGTCCACATGGTAAACAAATAGTTGACCATGATTAGTAAAATTTATTGTCTGAGCTGCATAATAGGATATCCTATAAAGCAGGAGTGTTAGAAATCTGCTCAGAGGATTGAATTGGAAGACTGCCAAAAGTTCAAGGGCCACATCTATTTTGCATAAAATGGAGCAGATGGTAGCTGACTTCATCTTTGATACCACGGTACAGTCCACAGAGATTATAAATCCCAGCATGAAACACTCCATCTTTGCTTACTTTGAGCAGGTGAGCAAGAAAGATACAAAATATCTTGCAGTTATTTTGAAGCACCTACTCCAAAAACAGGCTTCGTACCACATTATTGTATACATCATGGAGATTTTTTCTAGCAAAAGTTTTGTTTTAGTAGCTACAACTAATTGGAAATTTCTCGGCTATGTTGTTGGAGCTTTGCCTATACTACTGGCCCAGAAAATTACCCTGTTCCTTAGAAAATCAGCTATGATGTTACAGAATCACTTATCAATCTCCCATCATTATGTTCTGTCTATCTGATGTCATTCATGTGCATAATCAGATCAATTAACGGCCTGAAAGTCAGTATTTTAAATACTTAAACACTGTCAAAAGGCTTATGGGTCATAAGGAGAGGATGTCTTAGGTTGTCCCTGAGGACCATCATCTAAAAGCTATTTAACATGCCATCAGTGTCTGAGATTACAAGCTTATTTTGGTTGAAAGACTAAGAGATTTAGAGCTTAATTCAGTAAATCTTAAATCTAGGAATAGTTTCATTCATTTTAAGCCATGCAAGTAAACATGTATGAAATACTCCAAATAAAAACCTTAGTGTGGACAAGTCAAAATTCCAGGAAATAAGTGACATCTACATATGCAGATTGAGGAGACATGTGACAGAGTGTAATAGGTAGTACCCAATCAGTTACTTTTTGTAGCTATCTCATTGCATACCACAGTACATTAAATCATATGTAGCTGTACTAGATTCTAACTCCTTTTAATCCTATTATTAATGTTTGCTAATACTTGATATAAAATACTTCTCTGTTGAAAGATTGGTATTCCAGTTCAAGAAGGCTAAAGTAAGGTCAAAAGCAGTAAATATAGAATAATTTTGTCAGTTGTCCAATTTATTCACATTGTCTGAAATCCATAAGACATCTGATGGAAAAAAATTGTGCATTCTTTTGTCTTTTAGAAATGCTTAGGCATTTTGCCTCATTAAACTATGGATGCAAGAATACCCCTAACCTGTTGGAATATTCACCTACCACGTATTCATTGATGTTTTGCTTTTCGAAGCCTAGGAAGATATGCAGGCTGTCATCTCTTTATCATGCAAGTGCTTTGCAAGAAAATAATTCTAATTTAATTAGTGGTAATTCATCTGTTAGAAGAAAGATGTCCTGGAAAGTAGTTATAATTTGTAATTGTTGTTATGCATTTCTATATCTATGTCCTATTAAAAAGTATACTGAAAATATACTGAAATATAAATCTGTATCAAAAATCAATACTTGTGAAGACTGAAGCTTGCCTGCTTTGATCTGACTGCATAGAGCAAACAAATTTAAGCATTTCTAAAGGTGGAGATTCCACTGGCATCTCCGCATGTCTTTCAGATCCTGCTCCTCTTCTCCCCCATAGGGGCTGCCCAACAGCAGACACAGCTGCATATTCCTGTATTGCTTCTTAGGATCTCTGGCTAAACCTTTAAAAGCTGAGTTCTCAATGAAGTTTAGGAAGGCTTATGATGGAGCCTGCTGGCGCTGTAGCTTTCAACATCAGTACTATCTAGCATGTCATTGAATATTCACAATCTCATGATCTGAGATCATGACTGCTACGCAGTCAAAGCTGCTGTGTCCATCACTTCAACTGGAACAGAACTAGAGGTGCTGAAATTTCTATCATAATCTGGCCTAGTGCAAAATTTACAGGGTATCATCAAGAGCTAAGGGGTGGTCCTAACATTTGCCATTTTTGATGAGTACTGCCCTGAGCCTTCTTTTTCAAAATCTGTTACAAACATTGGAAAATGCAGTATGTAAGGGGAATGATATCTCATTTTTACAGATAAGAGTGCATGACTGGTGTAAAATATTTTCACTTGTTCTAATTCCACAACAGAAAAAAAAAAAAAAAGAGGGAAAAATACTTTAAAATTATTACAATTGCATCTCGGATTTTTTTTTCTCTCCCCTCAAGCAGTGGCTTCCTCTTATAACTTTTAATACTTCGTCATTTTAATCAGCATGGAATTGTTCTAATTTGTTACTTCTATGCTCTGATTATGAAATGTGATAGGATTCTAAATATTTAATGGGAATGAGATTATAAGCAATGTGCCCTTGATGCTTGCCGCATTGTTATCCTCTTTAGTATCATAAAATATATAACGTACCTGTATCAAGGGGACTCTATAGTAGAGCATACAGATGGAATTAATTCCTAAAGCAGTCATAGGTTTAGGTTTGCAAGTGTTATTCTCCAAATCTCAATATAGTCTTCCTAGATTATTATACATGAATACAGTACTAAATATATCATTGGAAAAAGGCTTTCTCCTTTTTCTTTCTAATGGCTAGTCCAAGTACTGTTGAAAAAAATAATACTACTAAACAACCAGTTTGATAAATCCTGAAATTGCAAAGACTATTTAGATTCTGGCTACCAATAATCCATTAGTTACCAGCAGCAGCAAGGAAGTTAAAAACAAACATACAAAAAGTTTATAGTGTTTTTTGAGAAAGGTCAGACTCTGCCAACACAGAGTGAGTGAACAAATAATATACTAATATGAAATAGAGTGGTACAAAACATAACTGATTAATGAGAGTATAAAAGACACTAAGATTTTCTGAGAGACTCATATACTGGATATTATGTTCAAGTGATAGGTCACTGGATGGTGACCAATATAACATCTGATTGTCAGTGAACACCGGGGTGGAACACCTCCCAGATTACTCACTTGAAACTTGGTTTAGAAAAGAGAAATCAATGGTCCAGGCACAAGGAAAGCAGGGTGGCGAAAAAAAAAAAGTTTACAGAAAAGACAAGCACTCTGTGGCTCCTGAAATGAGCTTTTCCCACCAGAAGTAACACTGAAAAAGCTAATTTTAGTTTAGTAGTATATTTACAATGGTTGAAATAAAAGTTTGATCACTCCAGAAATGTGTAAGTTTGCAAGGTATCAAAATAGAACAGCTGCACAAAACATTCAATTTCTGCAAACACACAGAGTAAAGTTTACTCTGTATTTGGGGCAGCATTAGTGAAAAAGCTTTAACAGTGTTACACAAGCTCTGGGAAGGGGAAGATCATGATAAAGTCACACCTGCTTTTTAGGACTGCAGGTGAGGCCAAAGTGACACACATGACAAAAATAATTAAACATAGTTTAATGCAAGGAGGCTGCATAATAAATGAAACTTACTATGGAGTGGTCACAAAAGAAGATAAAATGGAATTATCCCCAAGTTGCTAAAACAAAGTGAATACACAGGGCATCTCTTGTAGTATAAGCAATAGAGCACTGCCTCCCCAACAAACCACCCATCTTCCTTTCCGCTGCCAGTTACCCATTACCTTGCTCAGAGCTCCAGCAGAGATAAAGATCAGGTCAGTAGCAAGGTGTCAGTCAAGGGTTTCTGCAGTCTTGATTGCTCTTATAAATCACAGGCCAACCTGGGACAGCTGCTTGAGAAGCTAATTCTCATCTTAACTGTATGCTTCCTCACCTGTATCAGGATCTGCTGTTTGCTGGGCTTCCATTCCCCAATTCTTCTGTATCTCAGTCACTGCAGATATAAAGCATATTAAGGACATTTTTAAAGCCTTCTCCTCATTAACTGAGACATTTCTTCTTTACTATGCTCTTCAGCATCACTTTTGAGGATTAATCTAGCTGACAGCCACATGGCCAGGGTAACCAAGTCTATTTTACACTGTCCTGTTCTGCTCTGAGAGTTCTTCTCAGTAAAAAGCAGAATTTTTACTTCCTTTAAAAATACAACAAAAAGTAAAGAAATATTCTTTACAATTTTACAGTAGCTTTGATTTTTCCCTTGGTGTAGACACACATATATATAAACTGTACTCTAATAGATGTAATCTCTCTCAAAACATTTTCCACTTCTCCTGTACAAAAGCAGGGGGGCTGATTAGTGCCACAAATAATAACGCAATTGCTGGCATTGTTACTGTTTCTGTAAACATGTTAATATTCTGTAAATATTTCTTTAATATTCAACTGGTATGTGCAAAAGGATACCCGCACCTCATTGATTCATCATAGTTATTTCCAAAGTACTGTCTGGAAACTGTAAAAAATGCCCAGGAGCTGATCCTATCTCAAGGACTGGCAAAGGTCCCGGTCCTCGCATGCAAGTAATTTTTGTCCTATGCATATCCTTTTGTAGGTTGCAATGTATTTAGAGAGACAATGCATTTCAGACATATAAAGCATCAAGTTTCTGCTTTTTTTCTGAAATATTACTCATCTGGTTTAGCTGTATTTTGATTTATGATGCTGTTCAAGGGCTTACAATAACACTAGCATATATGTTACAGTGTTACCATTTTTAAAGTATAATTCTTGAGCAGAAATGCCTCAGGTAGCATAACTTTGAACTAAAATATGTTGAGGAAGCTAGCTTCTGTCAATGTACACAGGAACATCTGTTTTGGACTCTGGATTCTGTCTGGAAGTGCATTGCTTCGAATATTTCTGTTGTTTTAAAGGGTAACTTTATTAGATGGATGCATTTTATTCCTCTCCAAAGTAATACCAAGTTGAAAATTATTGTAAAAGAAATAGATAACTACATGGTAACACAGGAGCAAGATCTTCTCCCATATCATGAAGTAGTTAACAGTATGAATGAACATGGCTGCTTTTGCAAATTGTTTCCAATTAGTAGAAACCGCTCTAAAAATTATATGCTACATTTCCCAAGTGAGTGCTTCACTATGCACTAAAAGAGCAGTCCTGTAGCTCAAGCCACTAGAGGCAGTTAATAATTTATGCCTAATTTTTCACAGGTGCATTTTGTATATATTTTTAATCAGGATATTGACATTTTATAGCTAACTCAGATTTCATCTGGCTGAAAGCTTCAGTCCTACTCTATACACTATACCTTGACAGAAAAAAGTGTTGCTAAACTCTTAAAACAATTCCACTTGAGTAATTTAGAGATTTCATTTCAAAAGTAACTTTTCTTTAGCAAAGATAAATCTCAGCAGCATGTGAAAATCCTCCCTAGTATAATAATTCTGAACAGAAAGATGCCTTTAAGTATCACTGCTCCATATATGTCACTGTTTCCTGATGTTTCATCTTTTTTTTTTTTTCTGAAAAATAAAATATTAGCCTAACCACCTTCAAGGGGTTAAGTTGTTTTTTGCTGACTTGTACATAGTTATTAAAAAAAAGGGAGGGGTGGCCTGGCAGATGATGGTGTGTAGTAAAGTATCTGAACAGTGTTCATATAAGCTTAGAAAACAAAGAAAAAAATTAAAATGCTGTCAAATTCAGACAGATACTTGTCTATTGTGAAGGTTTAAAATGTGCACTCCACCTGCCCAAAGAAAAAACAAGTGCAGTTCACTGATTCAGTGTTAGCATTTCCCACTGAACACATGTACCAGAAGTGGGATGTTAGAGAAAACTAATAGTCTAATGTATTTTACATTTGCTACCACAATGTTAGCTACAATTCACAAATTGCTTAGTGTTTTGTATTTTGCTAGATATTTAAGATCTAAAAAAACTATTTGATACAGTGCCTAGACATGTATTAGTGTATTAGCAAAATTAGAGAAATTAATTCACCTTGGAAATGTCTACTGCAGGAACATAAAAAGCTTGCTAGAGAAATCTATAGGTCACAAATGTTACAGCCAGATCCCCTATACTCTCTACTCTGTGACGTTTAAGTCTCCAGGGCTACACTGTACATTCAGTAGATGCTCCACCTTGTAATCTGAGCCCAGGTCAGAGAACTATCTTCTGCATTTTAGGTGGTGTGAAAAGTAACAGAGGCCAGATACAGAATCTGAAGAGAAAATTAAAGCCTATTTTCACAAGTTTTATGCACTTACACAACACTGGCAGCTGGATAACACAGTAACAGAGTGTACAGAGAAGAAAAAGGAATTTGGGGTGTTGAGAAAAAAGGAAGAGAATAAAGATATCCAACTCAAAGTTAAGATAGCACAGGAATTGTGCCATCTCTTTCACCTGGGAAGTTACATGGCAAATGGATACCTTGACTATATCAGTGCTAACATCAATATTAACAAGGTCATGTAGTACACATCACCATGATATTCAGACAGACTTTGCATTTTGAGTGAAGTACAAACATATCTGGGGTGCAGGATACATGCAGACCAAGAAGGCAGCATGCTGTTACTTTTGTAACTTGACTGCAGAATCACAGACTGGCTAAATTTTAGTCAATGACCAAATATTCAAGGACCCAGAAATCATGGAAAGCCAACAAAGCATTAAACGTTCTAGAGCTGTTGCTCTCAATTTTTTTTCTGAAGTTTTCCTCAAGAAAAATAGTAATTCCTGTTGAGAATATTATATGTCCAACATGCAAGAGCCTGCAGGAAAGAAACAAATCAATCCTGCTGAATATTAAGGCAAAGGAAATAGCTGCATAGATATGAGGGATGTTAGCCTAGCCCTAATTCTAACCCTATCCCTAAACGTGAGGTTGAATTTACATCAAATACATTTTTTTTAAAACTTAAAGTATGACCAAAAATTTTACCCATTACTGTCATTTTTCAACAAGAGTCTCTGCAACATATGCTGAGTTGATATTAAGCCACTTTTCATGCTGTTTAAGGTTGTTGCCAAGTATTGTTAAAATGTCTGGCATCAAACCAGCAGCACAATATTTTTTACTGATGAGTTAGTTGAGTAGAAGTGGACACCCAGGCTAAACCAAGTAGTTATCTCTTTGGATTTTTTTTGGCATGTGGAGTACACTGGTAGACATCTGGGACTGAATTTGTTCTGAGGTGAGTGACAAAAAGGAACTCAATAAACAAGTTGTATTTCCCATTTCTCTGATAGGAGAATTGAAAGAGTAGTTCCAATAGATAAGCTGGTGTCCTTTTTCTAGAAGAAATTTCTTAAAAACTAAACAATTTAAAGGCTTATTTCTTAATGTTGATCTATTAATTTAAAATTAATCTAATGTTAATTTATTAATTTAAAATTAATCTAAAGTCATCATGAAAAACTAAAACCTTTCTTTTTCTTTTCCTTGCTTTATTGCGATTATGGTTAAAAAGATATTTTTTTTTCTTAATGCGCAGAGATATACTTTAAAGTTCAAAAGACTGGAAACTTATTCTTTTCTTCAGGGATTCACGTGAGACTTTTCTTATCACCTCATGTAGGAAAATATAAACAAGTAATACATGCCTAACAAACATTATGAAATAAATTTATAAACAGGATAGATCACTATTAACTATTTATACTTGTGCCAAATTCCTGAAGGTATGACACTATAACAACAAACTGCAACAGACCAAATGCAATCAGTTTTACAAGCAAGTACCTTATGGAATACTCAAGTAAACCATACATGTGTTGAACAGTATTTGTTTGCAGATGTTCATTTAGCGTCTGTTTGTGCATTCATACGTTACAGGCTTCCCGTCTGAACTTATCAACTTATCCATTCTAATAAAATCTTGGCAGCAGCTCTGATTGTAATATCATGTGGGTTGGTACTTGCTGTATGTGTGTAGTGCCTCTAAGAATAACAAATAATATTAAATAAGCCTGCATCTTTGATGCTGATGGACAAGATTTCTCCATTCTGCTATACGTTTTTTGCTGACATACAAAAATAGAAATGGACAATTGTGCACTGATTCCCAGATTACATTGAAACAGTGACAAGACACTATATGGAGTCCTCAGCAGGATTTAAAAATTCATAATTAGAGTTGTCACACAGTCCTTCCCAGTAGTATGTTACTACTAAGGGCAGCAAGTCTGCTTTTGACATGTTCTAACTTTTTCTTGAAATCTTCAATTATGGGGACTTCATAGTCTCCCCAGGTAACTCAAATGAAGTAAAACTAACAAGGCAACACCATGTTAAAACTCAAACAACACCTAAAATGTGTTTTTTGGATTCTGGTCAAGACTTTTGGAGCATACTGTAAACCTTTTAACTCTTCAGTTGCTCTCATCAAACATTAATTTGGTTTACTAAAATGATAGTTTAAAAAAAAAAAAGGGGGGGCTTGTTTTTAAATATTAGCCTTCCCCTCAGCAGAGGGAAGGGGATGTCATGAAATCTGTGCAACTGACTTAACCAAAACTACTTTAAAAATACTTCCTGTTTAAAAAACACTGAGGTTGAATTCTCATTTAAAAAAGAGTACTATAGATATACATGCATACATATAAATTTGTATACATATTAAAAGTGTATGTGTGTTTACCTACACACCTTGTTTACATAGGTGTGCATATATACGTGCATATATAAAGAATATATCTAAAATCCACTATATATCATTTTTGACTCAATTATTCAAGTACCTTCTCTGTGGAAGTTTTTGAAAGAGATTTGATCGTATTGGAATCTGAGTAAATGAATATAAGAGAACCAAAGCCAAGAAAAGCAATCTAATTCCCAATCTATGGAAAGCTTTGTAGAATTTATTTCTAATATCTTTATCACTTATTTACTCAACAGTTTAATAAATGCTGTAGGAGTGCCAACCCAAGATTCTCTGACTCACTAGAAGTCTTGAGCAATATCCTCATTTCCCTGTGTGCTCATATGCATCGGGGTTAGCGAAGTACTGGTTCTCCAGAGAAAGATTTGCTGGAAAGCTGAATGCAGAAGGTTCTTGGCTTTGGGAATTTAGTTAAAGAGAACACTAGAGAAAAGCCAGGACAACAGAGGGTAAGAAATAAGCCTATCCAGAATTGAAAAGTTAGCAGAATTCAATTAAAAGTGTTAAAAAAGCTATGACTCAGGGGAGGGAGAGAAGATAAGGAGAAGTAAGGTAAGGCAAAGAATGTAGAAAGGAGCAGTGAAATTAGAATATAGCTTGTTTATGTGAGCCTACTTACCTCTCATGACACAGTTAACAAATAGTTTAACTCACATTTAATACAAAGCTTTAAATATATTTCTCCTATCCTTAACCCAAAAGCCCTAACTCACATGGTCTGATTCTCCTTTCTCCCTTGCAGACTTAGCTCCAATGTCACCATTCTTAGCAATGGGAGAGCAGAAACTAACTAGCTGAAAGCTTTCAAAACATATCTGAAAGTTAAGATCCCAATTTATCTTACAGCTAACTTACTCTTTGCTAGTGTAAATCGTAACTTGAAAGTTGGCTTCAGTTTTCTGCCTACTTAACAAAGGCATTTGGAAGATCAGTGTGATACTTGCTTGATAATATTTTTAGACATTATTATTGAAAATTACATGAGATGTATTCCTGGTAATATTGGGAAAGGCAAGAACAGATGATATACACAAAGTACTGATTTGTAAAAGTTGTAGGTTTCTTTCCTATAAAGGTTGATAAGCTTATGTTCCCTAGGTGCTCTGCTTGTATTCCTGTGCACTCCCTATTTAACTGCTCTGTAATCTTCTTTGTACAAGGCACTTTCGATTCTTAACATTAAACATTGTTGCATGTGCAGCAATTCTGCATTTGACTGAGTTTTACGGCAGAGGTAGCTGTACACTAGTAATAAATTAATTGATCCCCATATCTATGTAATCTATATAAATCATTTGTGGTGGCATCTGTCACTGCTTCACATAAGAAAGGAGTCTGAATTCTCCTTTTTGGATGCTGTCTTCCATTCACCTTTATTCTTTGTGGAGGCAGTCAGGAAAGGGAAGATTTTTTCAAAACAGTGAAATTGGTTATGTCAATACAGTAATAAATGAATTTCCTAAGAATGAACATCAATAGCAATAGTTCAAGTACTTCTTTACAAATTCTTAACCCAAAGATAACAGCATTTGTAATGTATATCTGATTTTGTGAATCCTTAATGGGATGGTTAAAGGTTTTCAGAATCAGCCTATAAATGCAGGAAAAAAAAGACTAGCTTGTCTTACAATTTTGCGATAAGAAGTAGGATGGTTTATATGCCTTAAGCACACATCTTTCTGTTTTTTTTTCATATTGAGGTTTCCAAGGAATCAGGTAAACTTCCTGGGTTTCTAATATCTAGCTCTTTGGTGTTGATCTGGAAACATAAGGCAGTCTAGCCAAACTATTTGTGTTAGTAAAAACCTTGATGAAATCTATTTGCCTTTTATGCCTTTGCGCAGCTACATATGCAATGACTGTGGTTAAAGATTAAAAGGATCAACTCATTAAAAAGTACCGTCTCAGGGTGGAAAATAATCATCAAGCTTTTGCATACACGGATGCATTGTTTAAAGACATGACAAATGAAATAAGGTATAAGGGATTTTTGTTTTTCTTTCCTAGCCTCAAGCTTTTTTTCCCTCATAAAATTAAAATGGATAAACATCCTGAGAACAATTATACTGGGCCTTCTGGCTACAGAAGTCAGTGATAGAATAGACTTCTATTGGATTGTCTCTTTTCTAGTCTCTGTGAATCAAAGTGAACTTTTTTTTCCACACTTGAGCTGAAGCAATCGAGACAGTGTCTGTCATCTTAGAGAAATGCCTGCCAGAATAAGTCTCTGCACTTCTGAATGAGAATCCTCTATTTCCTGTATCATTCTCCTTTCAACTGTAGCGTAAAATAAAATGTTTTTAGTCATATTATTCCTGCTAAAACTCACTTTCTCCCAGTCTCATCCTGCAGGTAATCAGCTAGCAATCTAGCTACTGATTACTTCTTGAGAAGACATGCTTCTGTTTGCAATTTGTCCCCACTTTGTATATATATAAAACAACAGTCTTTAATGAACAATATAACTTTTGTTTTCTTTTTATAATATATACTGTAGCAAAGAATAGGAACATTTTTAGACCAGTGCAAAATATTGCAATCAATATCTATCTCAGGCACAAAGCCTTTGAAATACCCCCACACAAAAAAAGAAACTCATAGGAGATTACTGTCAATAACTCTCAGAAAGGAGGGCAGTCTTTGGTAATTAACAGGCCAGGTGATCTCAGATGCAATAATTCAAACTAGTTAGGTTTCATACCCAGTTCTACTACTATAGCCAACAGTGTGTGCATACAGCCCAGCTGCATGAAATGTAACCATTCTCTGTAATTAAATTCTGTTAAGTTATGCTTTTATCACTATAAAAGCAAATCACCATTTTTTATAGTGATAAAAGTAAATTGCATCATTCGTATGCAGTATTCTCTATGAGCTACTAAACCTCTTGTTGTCTTATCAGTATCTTATTTTACATATAATGCAGCGTTCCTCCATAGTGGTAAATTCTGGATAGCGTCTCCAGAATTTGTAACTTTGGGGACTGTGTTTCAAGGCACTTCATGTCTTTCATCATGCGGGTTTCTCTTACAAGATATAGGGTTCAAATTGTGTGGTGCCTCTGCCTTTCTTATTATAGGAACTGCAATAGATGCTTATCTAAAAACTGAGGGAATATAGGAAAGATTTGGGGGAAAAGGAGTAATTTTGGGGTCTATTCATTCATCTGTGAGTTCCACAGCTATGAATGTTTCCTACACCCACTTGATAAACTTACTTTGCCTTTGGAGGGCAGTGCAAGAATGTGATATTCAAACAGATTGGTCTAAGAAATCAAGTAGGAGTCTCGTAGAACTGACAATATAGAATTGCATGCCTATATATATGTACATATAGGCACAATATTAATAAATTAAATGTGTAGAGCTTTCTTAACTCAGGCATTTCATAGCTTTTCTATGTTTTAATTCACAGCCTTAATATTACCTACCTTATTTTAGAAAGAACATAACGACCTGCACTAATTTCAAAGTAGGTAAACATGTAGTTAAATACATATATGGGTTTCATATAACTGGCCTATATCTGACAATTATAAATTTGTCAGGGAGAGTTCACTTCCCAGTCACTTATCTTTCAGATGAGTTCCCCTTTCTAATTTCCATTCTTTTTCTCCATTTTCTGACAAAAAAACAGGATTTGTTTCTTTTTCTTTTCTTTTTTTTTTTCCCCCCTCGCCTCATGCTTTAGCAGGATGGTATAATTTAATAACTATTTAACAACTAAATTGTAGTACCTAGATGATTTCATTACAGAATTACTAAACACCATTTTTTTAATTACTAGATATTGTTTGATTTTTTCCTTCTCTTCTCTAGGGTTCTAAAGGACCCTGGAAGCATCTCAAATCTAGCAGGTAATAGTGAAAATGAACACAATATGTTCCAGACAATATACTGATCTTCAGAGCTTATGTTCAAAACAATAAGAACATTTCATTTACTCTTTCAAAACCCCTTATACTTGAGAGAATCTACACTAAATAAATCAGAAGTTTCTGAGGGCCTCTATAGTAGATTTTGCCAACAACAGCATATGAAAAGCACAGGCTGAAGACATTGAAAGGGAGACAACATTTAAGTAGTTTCCTGTTAGCTGTTTTCAAAGCACTCCTAGAAGTATTTTCATATTTTACAAAAGGAAGAAATATATTTAAAAATTGGTAGAATGGACAATAAACCTTGAAGGAATCAATCTAAACTCAAGAGTTTTTTATACAGACAGCTTAACCACTGTAATCAGTATGTTAGGAGGCCAGAGTGAGAAAAAGGTCACAAAGTCACTTAACCATCAGTTGAGAGATTTTTCCTATGAAAATTTTAGCTGAGATGAATGAAAAGACTGCCCTTAGCTACACTCTGTGTTAAGACATGGCGTTCTCTAGACATTGAGGCTACAGTAGGTACTTAAGAATTCCTCTAGCAAATAATTTAAGTTCCACCAAAAGTAACAGCAATGTTATATCCAGCAAGTGTTTGGCACAGCTAACATTACATTTGATTCTGTAATTTAACTTGCTGGGTAAATAGTCATGAGAAAAAAAAAAAAAAATACCCACAGTGGAATCATACACACAGGATCAATCTCCCCTCTGAACCATGTGGGGTGGGGTGGGGTACTGTGCTCTCCAACAGAACCTCTAGTATCTTGGGCTCCCCTGAGTTCAGCAGCACAATCTGCATTAGAGAACAGATACCTGTATTCTGTGTTTACTTCCCACACACTTTTGCTAAGGCTTTGCCCTTTCTTACACTTAGCAGTATGGAGAAATCAGTACTTGTGCTTGGCCACACTATAAGGGAAAAACTCTGGCACCCTCAGGGGCCTCCCAAAGGCTTAACCCACTGCTCCCAGTACCCACACACAATGCACTTGCCAGCTCTGCGGCAGGGCCTACTTACAAGGACGCTGCCACAACAACACAGCTTAGGGCATCACACTGCTCAGATACAGTTGAAAACAAAACTATGGTACCAACTCAAACTCTGTTGGCTCTCCCGAAGGCAGCAGAGAAGACGTAACGTGGCCTGGGCACTATAGGGGCGGAGGAAGTGGGAGTGGCGCTCGACGGTCACTATTTAATGGCCGCCGTTCAACGGCCGCAGGCCCTAGGGTGTGAGGTGCGGCACATGGTGCAGGCGCCACCCCCGCGCGCCAAGCCCCGCCCCACCGGAAAGCGGGCGCCGCCGTGGGGCTGACCCGCGCTCTACCCATCAGGCAGTGCGCAGCACGCCCGCCGTTCCCCCTGCGTCTCTCTCTCCCCTGGCGGCGCTTGGGCCGGGCTGGGCTGGGGCGCCGCGGCCCGGCGATGTGAGGCGGTTCCGCCAGCGCCGCGGCCTCTT
Source organism: Nothocercus julius (assembly GCA_013398735.1). Taxonomy (NCBI): domain Eukaryota; kingdom Metazoa; phylum Chordata; class Aves; order Tinamiformes; family Tinamidae; genus Nothocercus; species Nothocercus julius. The sequence continues at coordinate 2,831,306 of VZSV01000070.1, forward strand.
CTTCTTGCCTCGCCTCTCTCCTCCCCTTTTCTTCTCTTCCCTCCCCTCAGCGGCCTGGGAGGAAGCGCGCGAAGCGCCCGCCTGCCGCCCCTGCAGACGCGCAGCACGGTAAGGTGGCCCCGCCGCGCCTGGGCCTCCCAGCGCCCAGGGAACGCGCGCGGCCCACGGGGGGAGCGTCGCCTGTGAGGCCGGCGCCATCTTGGGTCAGAGCGCGGCCTCGCGGCCCCCTCATCCGCTGCTCCGTGGCGGGAGCCCGGGCCCCGCAGCTTCCCCAGCCCCGGCGGGAGCGGCAGAGCTGCCCGCGGGGGCGGCCCAGGCGCGGCTCGCTCCGCCCTGCGGTCGCGCCGGGCCCCGCGCCCTCTTTGTAGCTGCTGGGCCCGCGGCCTCTTGCTGCCTCCTGCCGCGGCCTCTCCCTGACCCCGGTGCCTCGGGCGGCGGCAAGGCCACTGCAGGGAAAGCGGCGCCGGGGGCGGCGCGGCTGCCCCGGGGCCTTGGCGGCTTCGCGCCCGTGCCGGCGCGGGTGTGAACTCCTGCCTCGCTGGCGAAGGCAGCGGCGCCTTGCCGAGGCGGGGCCTGCGCCAACCGCGGCGCGCAGGGGCTGGTGCTGGCGGGTTTTGTGGTGGTTTGCCTTTTAGGGGCGGTTGGTTTATGCTTCATTTTTTTAAAAAACTTCAGGGCTCAATTTCTGCTTTATCATCCTCTCTTTACTCCTGAAACAAACGTAGTGCTGCTAATAGCACAGATGGAGCGCAAGGCTGCAATGCTGCTCTTCAGCTGATGCAGTGCAAAGTTACATGCCCCTACGTGAAGGGGACTGAAGCATGAAGTGGATTTGCATCCTATGCTGTGTCACTGCAAATAACATCGTTGATCTTTTGAAGTTGGAAAAAAAAGTAGTGTTAGTGTGCTACACTATTACTGCATAGTAATGTTGTTATGGAAAGATGACAAGACTAGTCTTAAAACTTTCTTGTTGGTGGATGCCTTTACCCTGTAAGAGTACTTCTCAACTTCCCGCTAGCATTTCAGTTATTTTTAAAACAACCCAAGGGAGTACTGTGGTGGAAACATCACTTGATCTCAAGAGTAGAACAGGTGAATTGCATCTGTAATAGTAAATAAATGTTATTTCACTAGCCGAAGGTCCTATTGCTGCTGTATTTGTCATGGCTTTCTATAATACTAGTTTCTGCACATCTTCAAAGTACACTTTTACAGAACACTTTCCTCTGTTTTCACTACTGCGCTTATACTCTTGTTATTAATATTTGTGGGTTTTTGTTGTTTCCATTAATGTGAACCTTTATAAGTGTTATCACAAGACAACAGTTGCATAAATGCAACTGAGTGAAAATAGTTACCTTTGAACATAATTGCCCTGTTAAAGATGTCCAAATTAGTGGTGGTCTAAGCACTGTTATTTCCTCCAGAATTTTTAGGTGCTCTTGTTTTGCACAACACATTCATTTTCTTTGTCTTCTATCAGTTTTTAGTTCAGAACTTGTCTAATATGTAGCACCAGTAATTGGGTTCCATGAACTCATGTTTTACAGGATTTTGATTATCTGTGCCTTCCTTATGAATTTTCATATCTAGCCTTAGCTCTTGCTGGCCAGGGATATAGAAGCCTTGGTTATATATATATATATATTTTTTTTTCCTCCTAACTTTTGCTGCTTTATAAGCAGTATCTCTGTGTTCTAGTGAGATTTTTTAAGATATTTTGAAGAATTTTGTCACAGTTTTCACACTTAAGCTAGAACTGTGACTTAATTGCTTTCTTATAGAAATTGCTTAATTTCTTTCATATACCTGGCATTTTATTGAAGTTTTGGATCTCTCAGATGTGTGGACTGCTCTCAAGAAGAGATGTGTATGTGTATATGTGTGTTTATATGTTTATAAATTTAGAGTTTTAAAGGGAGGTAGGCATATACAGGCATTTCAAAGGAAAATAAAGTCTATTGCCAGTAGGTTTATGTTTGTTATACTGGAGTCTGTACCTTTACTGGAAAATATTTGTGAGGGGTGGGATGGAGTTTAATGTTGTTGCTGGCATTGAGACTGACCACTACTGGGATTCCTGGAATGCATGATCTGCTTTAATCTAGTTAAAAACATGAAAACTTGAAAGCTAATTGTGCTCTAAAAATGTATGTAGACATTTCTTTTGGCAGCAAAGGCATTCTGAGCAATTCCTGTGTGTCTCTTGTCAACCCTGTCCCCCTTCCACAGTTATGATTCCTTAGTCAACTAATTTTTGGAGCTGTCAGTTATGCTGGGACAATTGTTTGTAGGCCAAGTTATTTTTAACCTGTGTTGGTTCACTTCAGACTCTGATGGAAGGTTGTACTAGCACAACTTGGAAAGCAGTACAGGAGTGCAGGAACTCCTTAAACTGAATTTGTTGCCAGAAAAAAATATCGATGGAAACGCAATGGTCATAGGATTGGAGTTTTTAAAAAAGATCTGAAATATTCTGACACTTTCATTTATAAAGCTGGGCTAATTTTTGAATTCTCTTTTAACATTATCTTCAGATATTAAGCATTTTGCGTTTATTACAATAAGTTAGTTTAACTCTGTGGTGATGCTGAGAAAAGGAAGTTCTGTTTCTCCTATCTTTCTTGCATTGACATTAGTGCTGGTCTGAAAGGCTGGGTGGGGAGTGGAGGTCAAGTTTAGAGAGTTAAACTGTCAGAGAACTCTCATTGTATGTGAATGATTTCTACTCTAGCTTACTTAACTAGCTTGCTTTGGCAGGTAAGTGTTGCATCAGCACAAGAGTGAGAGAAGCAGCAGTGCCTTTTTCTTATTGTAAGCAGTGGCCTGTAATAAGACTAGAAATACTCTTCAATTGATGATCAGATATTGCTCTATTAAATTTCTTTGTTTGCTTTGTTTTTCTAGAGCAGTCCAGTGCTGAATTGAATGTTCATGTATTTAACAAAACTGCCCATTAGTTTCAAGGATCTCATCTTTTATCTGGAATTGCTTTGGAGATTTTCACCCAAAGCTATCTTGTTTCTTCTCCCACCCCAAACCCTTTACTGAAAAATAGAGACATCAAATAAATCAAGGCTTCTTGATAGTTTTGGCTCAGAAACTTTTGAAACTTTCATGGGCCCCTGGTCCTAGTTATCACTGAGATGAGCCAGTGTTTTTATGAAAATACTAATCTTCTGCAAAGTTGCTTTTGTCTCATTTCACATTAGAGTAATTGTAGCATTTTTAAAAAAATATAACTTCATACTTCTTGTATTGCTCAGAAATGTTTTTGAGTTTGTTATAGAGGATGTGAATAGAAAAGGGAAAGTGTCATTGGTTGTCACAGTTTGTTTAAAAAACAAACCAAACAGAAACATTTGTCACCAATGCTGCTGATGATATTTTGTTTAATTCCCCAGGGCTACATAATATTTTTTGTTACTCTTTTGAAACAAGCCTTCCCCTGCCACTACCACAGGAGCCAATCACCAAGCATTAGGGGCCTAACCTTGTGAAAGTCTACATAAAGCTTACCCAGTTCAAATTGATTATGGGGATATTACACAGTATTTTTCAGGTTTTAACAAAATGTTATGGTATGTAGAGTCCTGGAAAAACTTCATAAAATTTGTGGGAGGGTGGTGGTTTGAGTTTTTATTTCTATTCACATATATATATATATTTAGTATTTCAAGAGAGCAGAGCTTTAATTAGTGTTTAAGTGGCCCACTTGTGCTGGATACATTACATGCTTCATCACAGTCGAGTCTGAGTCACTAACCTGGTATAGAAGTATGTTTAAGGAATACTTTTTACTAGTTGTGTTAGGGTGATGTCTGGTGGGCTTTAATGAAAAGGGTTTAGGTGATGTGGAGATTTTTAGGTTTTTTTGTTTACATTGTTTACCCCTTCTCTCTGTCTCACCTTAATGAGAAAAGTTTTGGAATAAATTATCAGGAAGGTGATGGATTGTCAATCTTTAAAGATCTTTTAGATTGGAAGAGGTTCAAGCTGGATAAAACACGAAGCAATAAATAGGTGTTCTGTGGAAATGTTATTGTCAAATACAGTAATGTGCTGTTTTTGTTTTTATTATTCTAGTTTCAAGATGGCAGAATTGTTTATGGAATGTGAAGAAGAGGAGCTAGAACCATGGCAAAAGAGAGTGAAGGAAGTAGAGGAGGATGATGATGATGATGAGCCAATCTTTGTTGGGGAAATCTCAAGCTCAAAGCCACCTAGTACATGTAAGATATTCATTTATCCTTTTTAAATTACAGAACATGCTATTTTAAGGTGGAGAACTTTAGAATTACTTGAAAATATGAAACTTTTGACTGTAAGATTTAAGGAATTCTAGGTTTTAATGTTCTTCATTCCTCTGTCATATACGGAAAATTGGCATTCTTAGGAAATTGTCCTTCTGAAGGCCCAGGTTTCGTATAAGCTGTGTGTTTTTGCTAAACTTAAATCTCTAAAGTCAAAACTAGGACAATTGAATACTTTAGCTATAATGACATGACTCTAGTCACAACACTGAAACATGCATTTGTTCTCAATAGTTACCACCCAGGTGGATACACGTGTCTCCCTACTGAAGTAATGTGCATGATTTAAGTTGTCATGTTTAAGACACTAATTTTTCTGCACCCCATGTTTAATGTGTTGGTAGACATTGTGAACAACTGGATGTCATTCTGATAATGCCAAGTTCAAGAGCCTTTAGTAAAAGCATAATCAGGAAAAGTTATTAATGTGAAAATAGTAAAAGGCTCTCTTGTCAAGAGATTTGTATTAATGAATTCACCCATCACCTGTAAAATAAGAGTTTTGTTTCATCAAGCTCTGTAGTTTTCTCCTAATGCAGGCAGTGCAGGGAGTGAGTTAGGTGGTTGTGATATCAGCAGCTCTATCAGGATTCCATGTGTGTCCTGTACTTTGGCTTTGACAGGTAAGTAAAGGAGAAAATTGTTTTTGTTACTTAACTTTGGTAATGAAAATTTTAAAGCTCTGTATGCAGCTATCTTGTAATTAATTATTAAGAGGTTTGAATTAAGAGTTCTCTGATTATTCAATGCACAAGACCTACGGAATTTATTAGCTACAGAAAATGCCTGCACAATTTATTAGCTTTCTTTCTGCCTCATCTCTGCTACGCTGGTGTCTGAGATTACAGTAGTAATTTTTTCAATGTCTATAGTTTGCAGTCCAGGATCTTCAGACAGAATGTTAGAGAAGGCTCTCTGCCACACTTTACTGCACAGACTTTGAAACTGCTTACTAGATCTTTAGTCCTGTAGTTCATAGCAGCATGATTTGTTTGAGTGCTGATTTATTTTGACTCTTCCTGGGATTGTAAGTCTTGCACTAGTTTAAAAATACATTACATGTTAAATATTAAAGTAGTGTGAAAGTTGTTAAAAGTTCTCACCTACGAGTAGTTCTTATAAGGGTATATCTCCTTAAATATTTTTAAAATGCTTGTAAAATAGTTTGTCCCCTTCAACAGATACCTGAAAAATACTTGAAAATAAGTTTTTGCGGAGATATAAACTTCTAGGAAGACTT
>VZSV01000070.1:2836900-2901409 GCA_013398735.1 Nothocercus julius
TAAAACAAACAAAAAAAAACCCAAAACTTTTTTTCTGAGAAGTCCAGAGACCTGTGGATTGGTGATGCTCATGTTAAGAACAGGTAATGGAATAAACTAAGGTAAATGGGGTTAGGCATAAATTGGAGCAACAAATATGCCCAGTTTCCTTGTATTCATTGTAGCTTCAATTTTTTTTTATTTTAATCATAAAAGACAAATTTCAAATGAAAACTATATTTCTAATATAATTTACCAACTTTAAGAACTTATGCAAAAAATACAGGTTTTTACAGTGTATGTGTCATAGTGCTGTCTGTATTCAGTCCTTACCCAAATCAGTTATACCATAACTTTATCTTTCTTCTTTCCCTTTCCTTAACTTTTCTCTTTAATCTCCTACTTGACTGTCAAAAACAGCTGTGGAAGAATGACATAAGTTCTTCTCTGGCTTGTAAGTAGTATTATCTGGCAGTAGTCAGGTTTCAGTCTGCAGAATCATCCCTGCTGGTAGCAGACAAGCCACAGTGAATTCAGCCTGGCTTTATCACTCTTACTTATTTGTTACCAGATAATTTCTGATCAGGTGACAAATGGATGCTTTCATGTGGCTCTTAAGTTTTCTCTGAAATAGTTTATTTTCAATATACAGCAATCTTTTTTAACTGTCTTTTGACAGTACAGTAATCACTTCTGTGCAGCCTAGTGTGGAAAATTGAAGAAAAAAAGAGAATCCCCAAATTATACAGTCTGACAGTGTCATGTACACTTAAGTGTCTCTTCCTTCCATACTGGAGGATTGGTTTGACTAGAATGAAAAATAAATATTGCTTTGTTCACTTTATGTAATTTTATCCATTTACTGATCATTTGCCTTGTTTGCTTCACAATCATATATAGCTGTAAGTTGTCCCTGTTTAAAAATACTGTTCTACATGTCAGCTTTCTTATAGTTCAGTGCAGTTTTACTGAAGACATGACAAATAATACTTTGAGGAACTGGAAAAGAGCATATCAAGTCTGTAATGAATCATTTGAGTCATGTAAATCCAACTTTTATCTCCAAATTGCTGGGCTTCCTGAAATGTTCATTTAAATCTAATGTTATGTTGTAGGATTGTGTGCACAGCAGACTGCCTGAAGCTGAATAGGCTTTATTAGCTGTAGCTTTTTCTTATAGGTAGAGGAAGGCTTTAGTTGCTTTAATTTCATTTTTTTCTGTAGAATTCCAATGGGGGATATAGATTTATTAGCAAGCATTAAAAAAAGCTTACATGTTTACAGATACGCATTCAGGTAAAACTCCAGAAGTGAATCCTTACTCATATATAGAGTTATATTAAACTAAAGTAACATTATTATTGTAGAAGCAAATTTCCTCATATCTTAGAAACATGCAGACCTGATTGGATCTGTTGGTTGCAGCTGCTTTTTCATGAACAAATCATGAAAATGGTTGGGATGATCAAAATGCAGGTTGCAGGCTAAGAGTCGTGATTTTTTTTTGAATTTTCTTATTAGATTTTTTTAATTAACATGAACATACTCATGAGCCATTACCTGTGGAAGCAGACTTAAAGTTTTTAAGCACAATATGTCGATGATCTGTGACCTCTTGCTTGAGATCCTGATTTTATTTCTGAGGCCTGAGGAGTTACTTAAGTCTTGTTGGATAGATATTGGAGGATCTCATTTCGTAAGTGTATTTTCACATGTCTGTGCAAGAAACTTGATAGCTAAATTAACTGACTGAGAACCTACTGGTAGAAGATAATTTCGATTTGATGAATATTATTGCAACATTCAGGAATGAGCCAAAACCTAAACCTAAAAATGTAGTTGAATTACTTGGCAAATACTGGTCTTGTTGTAGGGGTTAGGGAATAAGTATCAAACCTCAAGAAATTCAATACATTTCTGAAGCTGTAGGTCAAGTCATAGCCTACCATATGGGATATAAAACAAAACTGTTCCACTTACAATGCAACTCCAATATCACTACTCTTTTGACTTTCTTTGATACAGAAAGTCGGAGCCTAGAAACAAGACTGTATATGGGTAGCATCCTTTATTTTCCTGTAATGCAGAAGCGAACTTGATTATTGATTTAGAGGAAATACTTCCTTTTCTGTGGATCAGTTTCAGTATTTGGGGAAATTTTTGTTGTAGATGTGACAAACTGAAGTAAATGTATCTCTTTGTATTTTGTAATCAGCAGAGTATTTGGAAGGTACTTATTTCTTTTGTGTGTTAACTTGCTTTCAACAAAATAAATGAATTCACCAAAGAGTCTTAGTTTTTACCTAGATGGCAGGAGAGAGGAAGAATATATCTTAATTTGTGCAACTGATGTTTTGTTTTGCCAGGTATTTGTTTTAGAAATAGTCTTCTAATATATAATTCAAATCCTAATTGGATTAATTTGTGGCTATACATGGTGCTTTTAATTTGCAAAGCAATTAAGCAATTATCTGTAATTAAGACAAATGTAACTTTTGACAGATATATTGAACAGAGTCAACCTCAGCTCATCACGAAGGGGGATACAGAATGGTGCAACCAGTAGAGGTACTGTGTTGTCCTAATATGATAATTAAAAAAAAACCTCTTATGAAAAACATCTGATTGCAATATTATATAAAAATAACTTTGGAATCCTTTGTAACAGGTACAGTTACTACATTCAAGCCTGACAGTCACCATTATGCAACACCTGTATCCAGCCCCAGTGCCATGCCTGTTTCATCAGTTTTTCAGGCTGTATCTAGACCTACAAGTAGCTCTGTAGCAGTTCAACCCTTGTCTAGAGCAGTGAATGTCTCGGGAACTTCACAGACATTGCAGAGGCCAATTGCTGGATGTTTATCAACACAGCAGCTGCCCCGGTCAAATTCTGGAGTCTTGCAATCTGCCAGCAGACCTGTAACCATTCCAGTGACGACACAGCCGGTATCAAGAAATATTACCATTCCTGTAGTGGCTCAACCGATACCGAGGCCAGTGATTACTGTAACAGCACAGCCTGGAATATTAGATCAGGTAAACTCTTATTCCCTTAATCTGTTAAAATACTTAGTAGCTTTTGCTGTTGAATAAATTAATGAGGAACATACTGACTCAGTTGAATCATTCAAAGACCTGGACTAGACTATAAGCAGTTTTACACAAACTGTAGGGGTTCTAGGACCGTAAACTTGCACTGAATTAAAAATGCATTTGAAAATACTGATTTACGTATTTATACTAGATCTAAAATGCCAGAGATTCAAAGAGGATAACTGTTTAGTATTAAGCATTATATTAAATGAAAATCTTAGACATAAGAAATATTAATAAAATTCTCCAGAAGCATTCAAATCTTTAAAATCTTTATTTTGCTTAGGGGCAGATAAAGTTTCACAGATTTTTTTCTGCTCAAAGAAACAGATACTCTGTATTGAATTATTTTACTTTAATATGGTTTGCATTTTGCCTTTTAAGTAACTTTTCATTTTTTCCATCTGACTTTTACAGTGACTTTCTTGCTGTGTGGGTTTTTTTTTTTTTTTTTTGCTTTAGGGAATGTTATAGTCGTAGCTACTTAGATATTTTTGCTTTTTGGTTTGCTTGGCAGTTGTAGTGAAAAGGTAAGGAGGAATTAAAACTTGCAGGGTCAGTAGATTAAACACTTCTATAGAATATTTATTTTCTTTGGATGGTCCAAGGGAAATATGCATGTAGATCATGTATCATAGGTGTTCCTGGAGAGCCAACAAATTACAAAATCGTAACTGTCAGAGTACAGCTTTTCTTGCTGTTGCTATGGATATTTTAGAGAAAGAAAGAAAGAATGAAGATAATTTCATTTGTATGAAGAGGAAGCATCTATGGACTGCAAAGTTGAATCACTGGCCTGTTCATCAGGAAGAACTCATACTTCCCAGTTTTGAATCTTCAACAGTTGATTAAGTGGCTTACAAACAGAAATTTGGGATATGTCTGGTAAAGTGTGTTAGCTAAATCAGTCTATCGTTCACTGTATTTAAAAGGCCTAGAATAATGATACAGTCAATGCTAGCCATCACTAGGATATTCAGACTGCCTGGTGAGTCCTCTTGTAATTGGTTATTATAAGACAGGCCAAGTGATAGCGAAAGGTCTGTTACACCACACAGTGTGTATGTATATTTCAAGTCTGAATTTTTATCTCTGTAAATTTTTATTCATGATTTAATATGCTTTATTAAATCCTTGATGATAAAAGGAGATCTTCCAAAGGAGTGCTAGGATGTCCTGCAGAGTCTTTGCTGCAGAGGCAGCCCCCCTTATTCCTGCCTTGCTTCTCGTGTGTATGTCCTGTTTTTGTTGGGCTAGATCAAGCTCTTCAGTGATCATATAGGAAAACATTAGAGTAATTATACTTTGGGAACACTCAACTGCCTTAAGTCTATGTAGGTTGGATGTAACTCATCAAGACAGTAGTTTTTCTTGGAAGGTTAAAGACAGTAAAAACATATTGCTGATTTTTGAGACTTTGTCTTATTCATCAAGTTTACTTTCAGCAGGAATGTCACAGATGAGACTTGATCAAGTTTTATAGGTTTTTTGTTTGTTTTGCTGAGTTTGTAGGCTGTTCTTGTTCCTGTTCTTTGGCTGAGTGGAGCTACTTGAAGTTGTTGCAGCCTGAAATATGTCTGTCAAGGTGCACAGCCTTAAAGTCTTTAATCACTTTTCAGTTCTGTGTTTCTCTGGCTTTATTCTAGGTTACACCAACTAGCATCCTTTCCTGGGAGTTCTACTGCAGCTGTGTTCTCCGGCCTCTTAAAACCTTTCATGATTGGAGTTATCTCATACTATATATTTTCTTTACAGTGTTAACGCATTGATGTGGCTTTCATGAGCTTTTCAGTTTTTGAATTCTCCTGAATAATATGGACTTTAGATTTCATTATTGACAGAATCAAGAAGACTTGATTTCATTTAGGAAGATTTTTGTTTTTCTTCATTAAAACAGACTTAAATCTTTCATTCTTTCAACTGAGCCTTTCATGATTCAGAGTTGTTTTTCATTGTTTTTGTATTGTTTCTGCTACTTGATTCTTGATTGTTATATGAGGAAGAAGGTTTGTTTCATCCCTGGTGTGTGTGTCTTTTTTTCAAACCAGGATAAGATAGGATAGTTCAGCTTCTTGGACTCAGTTTTGTGGATATGTGATTTTTTAAAATCATTTTTGATGTTACCTTATTTACTGTTTTAGTATTATATGTGTACTACCTGTATTTTGGCTCACTTTCTTGCTTTAGAACTTCTTAGACCATTTATTGTTTGCTTTTTTCGTCCTGACACTGCTGTTTTGTATCGGTATTTTTCTGCTGTAGCCTTTCTGTCACGTTTTATTTTGTACGCCTTTTTGTTTCTTCCCAAACTGATGGCTCTCAACAGCAAAGGCTTCAAATTAGATATTCAGGGAAATCTAGAAATGTGTGGTATCCCTTCAAATTTCCCCAGGTTGAAACTTATTTTTTAAATTAAATTTTTGTGATGTAATGATCACAGAATCACAGAATGGCTGAGGTTGGAAGGGATTTTTGGGGATCATCTAGTCCAACCCCTCTGCTCAAACCAGGTTGCTTAGAGCAGCTAGCTGTGAAACATGGCTAGATACTGTGCCAGGATCCTTTTTGACTCTCATGTTCTTCAGTGAATGAACACTCCTTGCATTCTTAGTATGGTAGGTTTGGGGGTTTTTGTTTTGTTAATCCTAGGATACCAAAGTGTTTAAAGTGTTTTTTTTTTTTTTTTTTTTTTTTTTTTTTTTTTTTTTCCTGGGAACTGATTTCTTTGGATCACCAATTTGGTTGAAAAGGATACTTCTTCCATTTTATAGTGTGTATGTCTATAGTTTATCTCTTGTCAATGTTCTGAATTCCAGTTATGTCTGTGAAATACACGTTGCCTACCACAGCCTGGATTGGCTGACCTACTATAAAAGTCTAGTTTTTGTGTACTTGTTACAGGTCCAGATTAACTCAGTTTCAAAACCTGAGCTTAATTTGGCTTTAGTGGTACTATATATATGAGTGCTTATTCAGAGCAACTGCTGTTGTATGCAGTAGCATAGGGCAATCCTCTTATTTTTACATTCATTCTCAGAAAAAATATTTTCTATACATCAGGACTCAGAACACTCCCCAGTAGTCTCCTTCCCTTTCTGCCCATACCTTAACACCCTACTTGCTCAAGTTGGGTGTGCTTCAGTGTCCATTCTGCACAGCTGTTTTGGGAGGTCCTACAGCCAATGCTGTGCATGGTCCTAATTCCTCTGTGGGTGGATTTGATGGATTTGATTTCCACTTGAGTTTCTACAACTGGAAAACGTAAGGATGCTCAGCATTAGCCTAATATGAGCAAAGAAATATTTGACTGTTAGTAATGTTTTTCTTATTTATTTTCTCTGCTGTGCTTGAACATTTCTGTTTAATTTGGTGAGTCTCAATTAGGTCATTCACCAGAGGAAACAATGGTCGTTCATGGTGTTAAGGTCCTTCAACATGTTAAGGCCCTAGAGAGTGTCCATTGAAGAGATTTATGACAAAGAGGAGATGGAAAGAGGCTTGTTAACTTGTTCTTTTTTTTTTTTTTTGACACTGTCTCATAGATTATTGCTTTTTGTGCATGTTTTAGATTTTTTTCTAGCAAGGTCAATTAACTTAGCAGTTAAAAATGTAATAATTTTCTTGGCAATATTTTCAAGTAAGTTGGCGAAATTATGAATGGGAAAAGATTGATCTTTACAACAGAAGTTCTTTGGACTTTCTCAGTGATATATGAATGACAAAGTGTGTGTTTTGAGTGACACTTCTTGTAAGAAAGTGGAGTTACTTTTATCTAACTTTTCATTTCACAATACAGCTTTGTGAGGAAAAAGCAATTAGACAATTTTGCAATATAAAAATCATTTGCCAATGCTTTGCATATCATACCTTAATGTTAAAAATAGAACATAGTTATAATAATGTTTTTCTCACCTCATTATTGCTGCTGGTGATGATATTTCCTGTTCCAGATGGTTTTTGTTAGAAGGGGAAATGTGAGCAGTACTGCTGAATCTTGGAAAGAGTTTCTCTTACTCCATGCCCCATCTTCAAATATCTGTAAAGAGAATCAGTTTCAACTTTTTTCTGTTTTTCTCCAAGTATGACCTATTGAGTGATCAGTGAAAGGATGTGGTTCGAAAATTTTTGAGTATTGTAGCTAGGAAATATGGATTCTGTTTCACTTTTTTTACTTACAAGTAGTACTAGAAGACCAAATTGAAAGTAAATGAGTTACCTGTCCTTGAAGATGCTTGAAGCATAGTCCAGCAGCTTGGAGTATCTTGAACTGACTGAAGTTAGCCTTAAAAAGGGAACTGGACCATATAATTTCCAGATGTCCTTTCTAAGTATTCTAGGATTCTAAACTAAGGTGTGGGGGGGAGAAATAGTGACATCATAAATGTGAGTGCCATTCCCAGTCAATGTACTGTTAAAAAATTGTTTGACTACTTTACAGAATTTGATTGGTCTAGCTTCATACTTTGAGAAGCTTCTACTTGCGCAAGTTTATGCTCCTTTTGTTTAGAGTTTTGCTTTCTCATCCTTTAAGATAGTCAACTATTACACAAGAGTGGCAGGCGAGTGTGTGAGATTAGATTGAAGGAAGAAAGTATTACAGTTGTTTTTGAAAAACTATCCATGTATAATTTGAAGAAGCATCATTGTTTTGAACAGAAGCAATTAAAATCAGTGGTTCAAACAGGTTTAATATTTCATAAATGAATTTTCTCAGGTCTTGTGGTTGTTCTCATTCTTCTGACATACAGCTGTGGCTAATTTAACAACCATTGATAAGAATTACAAACTTATTAAATTGTCAAAAGAAACTATATATTTGGGGGAGGCTCTAGCTTATCTACAGAGAAGTACTTGAGTACTTTTAAGCAAGCATATAATGTTTTAAAAATAAACCCTCTGAAGCCTGCAAGTAAGAAATGTTAAACCTCAAATCTCTTTTCCCTCTTGAAAATATCTTATTAGGATTATATTATGGATTCTCCACCAGCTGCACCAGATAATACATCTGGTATACTGTTTGGTGTGAGACAGAACTCGGGAGTTCCACAGTACGAGACTGGGCCAGCAGTGAATATAACAGGTGGGTATAACTATAGTAGTTGAATCTGATAAGAGAAAGAAACAGTGTAATGTCATTTAACTGTAGTGCAGATCTTTGAGTTATAATTTTAAATAGGATCTCTGGAACATAGTATAACTACTTCCCCCCACACACTGTACCTAACTGTTTAATATTTAAGAAAAAAATTTAGAGCCTTGCATTGGTGGACTTGAGTCTTCAGCATGTTAGATTGGCTAATATCAACAGATACATTTTTGTAATGTTTACTTTGATGGAAAAAATATTGTCAAATCCACTGTAACTCTTTTGAGAAACAAAGGCTTATTTTCAGTATATCCAGGAAAGAATACTGTTGTTTGACAGCCATTGAAATATTTTTGTTCTTTGCTTGTTTTCTGATTAGGTGGATTGGACTTCAGCAGAAACTATTTAGCCTACTTAAAAAAACAAAAATGGAAAAAAAAAATTCCTGGTCATAGCAGATAAAGTAGATTGAATATACTGCATGCTTTAAATCTTAATCAGGTTATAACTTGAAACATCCTGTGTCTTTTGTGAAAGATTATACTTAACTAATGACTAGAATCATGTCATTATTCTTATTCTTCTGTGAGCTAACAGGCTGTACTAACAGGTTATGTAAATAATCATAATCTCTTCTTTTCTTGATGTGATTATTTCAAGTCTAAAAGTCAGGCATTCCCTCCATCTTTTGTTTAATAAGGGGTTGGTCATGTATTTCCATATATGTCCAACTACTTTGTGATCCAAATACTATCTTATTTGAATAAATAGGTTTTTGAAAAATAAGGGTTTGATTTATTGCAGATGGCTCAGTAGTCCAGAGCTAATTCTTCACAGCACAAATATTTAGTTATTTTTTTCAAGTTAGAAGGACTAATATTAGAACCCTTACTCTAAAAGTGAACTTATTTTAGACACCTATCCTTCTCCACACAAACACACTTCCCCCAAAATTAAAAGCATCAAGATTGTAATTCAAGATGTCTTAAGTGTGCTGCTCTTAGCCTGTTTCTGTCAGTAAGATAGCTGTTGGACTTGGTAATTAATTAAAAAAAAAGTTTAAAGTTGATTTTGAAACAGAAGTGTCTTGTAGTCCTCTGAAACAGAAGTCAGACACTATTTCGTTACACAGCAGTAAGTATCTGCATGGCTTGGCTTGCGTGATTATGTTGTGTTAGCTGCTTAGGTTCAGGTGGTTTGTGTGTTCCAATGCCCACTTGCTGGTGGTAGTTATGCTTTTAACTCCCATACAGCACTGTGAGCGCAAGATGCTGTGGTATATGCTCCTTAAAACAGAAGCATTGGGGGGAATTGGCTTATAATACTCTGCAGGACAAATTCACTTCTGTATTTGAAGTCATTTAAAAAAAAAGTAATGATACACAGCATGAGTCTTGATGGCTGGACATTTCCATAGGTCTAAGAACTAGAGAAATAATAGGTGTTAGCCAATTAACCATTAAGTGTTAGTAAAGTTGAATGTTGGTAATTCCGGTTTTATGGGCACTGGAGGATGTGTGTGAAATTCCTGTGTGCTTTCTGAGAATGTGTTAGGGTTGTTGTCCCACAAACTTCAGCAACTTGGAGGAACCAGGTAATGCTGTGAAGAACTCTGTTGTTCAGAGGTGAATATAATGTATATACGCATTCATAGCACTAGATGCTTGGGAGGGGTTGGCACTGGGATATGACGCTGAACAGTTTTTGGTTGCTGCTTTTCCCCAGAGTTCTTGAATACCTGGCATCCCTGATCTTTTCAGTTGTGCAGCTTGTGTGTGTGTGGTGGTGGTGGGGCATTCTGAAACATCAAAGGTCTGAGAATTTTTGTGTCCAGGCACCAACCCAGAGAAACAGTTTGGAGAGGTGCATCAGTCAGAACATGACTGCTTTCCTGCATCTTCAAGAATATTTCATTGACAAAGCTGAGGTCATGTAACAGTTTTGAGCAGTTACTAAGGAAAAAATAGAATTAAATTTGAAACAGGTGAAAGCAGCACACTGAATATTTAATACTGAAATATTGAGTATTTAAATAGATCTGGCAATTCTGTTGGAAACTTCAGAATGCCAGAACTCTAGGAAATTATAAATCATCCTGATTTGGGGGTGTTTTTAATAGAGAATTAGAGAGAATAGAAAATTAAGAGAGAATCTTTATCCTCATAATAGAATTTAATGATCTTGTAAAGTGATGTTAAAGTTGCTCACAAAGGTGTAGCCTATAATACTGTAAAATGTCTTTCATCTTAAGAAAGATTTTTCCAGATCTTTTAGCAGATCTTTTTCCTTACCAATTGAAAAATATTTTTTTTAGCAAAAAGTATTTAACTCAGTAAATGTGCTTGAAAATTTAAGAACATTCATTTATATAATTGAACCATATGTTGTAAATGGAAATAGTTTTTGTGTTAAGATATTTATGTTACTTAAAATGAAATCTAATGAAAAAAATCTTGTATTTGCAGTAGACTGATTTAACCCCATTAAGCTTTTTCATTAATAACACATAATCCAGAATGAAATCTGTGTTAATTCATATTTCATGTTGGCACAAATCTAAAATGGTTAATTTTAGCTGGTAGAGCCAATGTAAACTGGTTTTGAACAAGAACAAAGAACAAAAAGACCTATACCTAAGTAGAGATTGCAGTGGATGATGCACCAATGAATTTGTTATTGATATAACAAATAATTGGACTTTTAGACAACTCAAAATATTTCAAGCTTTGCAAATGACTAGGTAATTACATTTTGAGATTCAAGAGAGCACTTTGAATACCCTCTTCATGCGCTTGTGCTTAATTCATTGCCAGCATCAAGAATCATAGTTCCCTTCAGCTGGATTTGCAAACAAATGCTGAACTTAATTTCTTAAAATTTCATAAATACAACAAAACCCACTAAGCGCACACACACACACACACACACACACACACACACACACACCCACCCACCCCTGAAAAACCCAGGCATATATGTGATGGCTTTTGTCTTGTTAAAATTCCTTGGCTGTGAGATGTAGAAATGTTGTAGACCAACTAGATATTAAATAATACTTAAAAGTATTTTAATTTTTTATCAAAGCATGCATTCAAATTCTGTTTTTATGAACAACAGAATTCAAATGCAAATGTGTATATGCTGTCCTACTATCAGGATAACTCTTCTAGAACAGCAAACTTATTAGAAAATAAGCTCTATGGACTGAAATATGTAAATAATATTGATATGTATACACCTTTATAAATATGTAAAATATTTTCCATAATACTCCTCTCTATGTATATAAAAGGCATGGCGTGTTTCTTTGCCTCTGACTGAAAGGTGTGCGTGTGGGGGGGAAACCCTGCATTGGGCCCCTTTGCTAGATTATAGGTATTGTTGGGTGAACACAACCATGGGGCCGGTGGTCTTTGTCATTGGCTTTGATTTGTTCATTCTAAGAGAACTAGGAGTGCTTCTGTGTGACACAAGTTCTCTCATTGTTAGTGAGACTTTTGCAGCTAAGACTAATACAGTTAAGTTTATTGTGCTCAAGGAAGCTGTTGAACAGCTAGATGGTTGGGGGAGAATGTAGAAGGATGTCCTTTGTTCAGATCTTTCTGTCTGGAAATAATTTTTCAAGAGTCCTTATAGTTTACCCTGGCCTTGCTATATTTTATCTGTAATTATAAGAAGTTTACAAGGCTTGTGCTGGCATTTAAGACTTAACTGGCACGCAGCTCTGCTATCTCAGGTTTACTTGAAGATTGATCTCAATTGAGATATATTAACTACAAGATTCTTTGCTGCAAGGGTAATCGTACAATGACAAGAGATGTTAGTTTCAGGACAAGATGAAGGTAAACCTGGTTACACCTGTGTATTAGGTACTGAACCTGTGTGAATTCAAGTTTTTTTAATGTTTAATAAAAAATTAAATAAGTGAATTGACACTCTTTCACAGAAGAAGTGCCTATGCTGTGATAGGTCATTAAAAATCACAGTGCTATTCATTTTGTATAATGTTTTACATACCACTGAAGTCTCAGATGTTTATTAAATAAAAATAAGCTGAAAGAGTATGAGAATAAGACCAAAAAAAGAGAACTTTTCATCAGAATGACAGTGGTAGATCCAAAAAAGTGGGCATTGCAGAAAATAGCTGCTCAACTTTACTGTGAAATTTTCTGTGAGGTAAGTATGGGTCTAAACTTGAAAAGTAATTTGTAGACAGTTTTTAGGTAGTCCCTAGTATGATGAGTGGCTAGCAGGAGGAGGGGGTGTCTTTTTCCTTTTACCTTTTCCTGTTCTGCTTACATAGAATACCTGAGTTGGCTACAGTTTTCTGAACTTCTCTCATATAACAGACCATTTAGATCTTAATATCTTATTTAGATTTGGCCATCCTTTAAAGTATAGGTATCATCAATGTTTTCACTATACACTTTGGGGGAGGGCATGAGGTTCTTTCTCATTCTGATCTACAGAGGTTTAGTGGTGTGTTTTTTTTTTTTTTTTTATCCAAGTGTCCTGCTAGCTGTAATGACAACAGTGTAACTCCAAAAAAAGCCAAGGTTGGTGCCTGATGAGCTTGGTGCTGGAAGCAATTTCACTGTTTTATGTACAGTTAGCTCTCCAACAATAACTCCATCACAGAATATATCTCCAGAAGTTAGATCAAATGGTCTTGCTATCAACCTGTGTAACTGTTTCATGGAAAAAGCTAGCAGTCACTTAATGTTTAAATTAATCAGAATTATTAATGCTATTAAGACAGTGTAAATTAATAACTCTGCTTTTTATTACACAGTAAAAAAAAAAGTATATGCAGGAATCTATATAGCTTTACAAATTAAAATGTTCAACAGTTTTGTATATTCAGATTTAAGACCTTGATTTTTTTATCTATGTGTGATCCTATAAAACTGTAGTTAACTTGTTTAGAAGCTGTGAATATACATGTATGCAAAAAAAACAAAACATTTTTAGTTCAGATTGTGTATCAAAGAATTGACTAGAGAGTTCATGATTTAAAAAAAAAAAAACAGGATTGCAAGAATTTTGAGACTGCAGTATTTATTGACTACTCTGAGATAACAGGAAAAGTAATTTTAGGAATGAGGACATAGCAGAAGCCTGGAGTGGGCTTCTTGAAAATACTTAGAAGTTGACTGAACAGGGTCTTGATTATCCTGATCAAGTTGGACTTGCTTTGAGTGGGAAGTTGGTCAGGAACATCTCCACAGGGCCTTTCCAACCTAAATAATTCTGTGATTCTGTCCCTGGAACAAGTTTTGCGCAGTATGTTTTGCTTTTTTTTTTTTCCCCCTAAGCAATGTTTCTGAATTGGTTTAAAATAGCAGTGGAAAGGGAAGAGGGAAATTTGAGGTTCCAGGAGTCTCTGAAGGTATTTCTTACTCTGCAGGAGAGGTAGTCTCCTTGACATTTCCAACTGCATTCTCCTACATAAGATTGAAATAAGTTCCCTGTGGGACAATGGCTTCACTTTTGGGAATCACATAGGTTTGGTGGGTTTTTTTGGTTTGGTTTGTTTTTTCTTCCTGTGTTTCTTGTCTGCAGCTCTTGTCCTGCTAGGCTCTCCCTAGTTGAAGCACTCAGTCTTATGTCAAAAAAATTAATTTCAGCCTGTGTTGGACGGTATAGATCTTATGTTGCAGCCTGTAATAGACAAACAATAGCCAGGATGTTAAATTCGATAACAAAGGAATAGATGGTACTCGCTGAGAACTTGATTTGTATGAGTTTTTCTAAGTAGTCCCATTGCTAACATATAGTTTTTAAATCTGTCAGAACCCATCACTGAAGCATCACAGAACATTAGATCTTGCTGCAGAACCTGTTTTCTTCAAACCTTGATTTCCTTTAGCTGTTACTTGTCAAAATGTTTTTACAAACTGTAATAGTAAAGACTTGAGCAGTGTTGTGAGATGTCTTTGGCGTGGTCATCTGCTCATGTGAGAGACTTTTTGCTTGGTTATGATTCTTGGCAGTAATATTATCCTGAAGGAAAAATGCCGCTTGATCCATGTCTACCTCATGGTCTACATAAGACTATTTTTTTTATGACAAAATTTGAAACAAAAATTTGTTACAAAGCAGATGTATTTTTATATTTTTATTACATTTGTTCATGTGACAGTGCACAGTTGACCCTGTGATTGGTCAAGATGTTATTTTGCTCTTCCTGTATTTAAACTTACCTAGCCTCAAGTCCTCCAGATTTGTGAATGACTTAAATAGAAGAGAACTTCATAAGCAAAAGTATTTCTCTCATGTTTTTTATGCTTTTTTGGGGAGGGTGGCGAGGGAGTGAGAAGCAGGAAGGCACTTTAGAGAAAACTAGAAGCTGAAGTCTATTAAAGTTTGAGGTATTGCAAATTTGGTGTCTTTTTTATCTCCTTTTTTTCCTCTCCCCTTTTCACAGGTATTAATTATGTTGCTAAGAAAAATATTATTTTCTTTCGTTATTGGGGTAATTGTTTAGAGGATTTATTCTCCAGGTTTTCCAAACATCCCTTTGTTCAACAGGAGTGATTAACTGGACAGGCCTAAGTTTCAGCTCCTGCCCAGAGATATTTTCATCCTTGAGAACCATACGGTGAAATTCCTTTTTAAAACCAGTTATTGTGAACCCTATTGTGATGATCATCAGCTCATGTCATAAAGGAACTTTTCCATGCTCCTGTGAGAACTGAAGCTCTTGAAAATCACCAGATCTGGCCTATGCTGAGGGAACAAAGGGAGGGCAGAACTAATGCTTTATATTTGTCTGATGTGTTTTTTGTCTGCTCACACTTTTTTCTTCTGATTCTATAACCTTGTGAAAGTTTTGTTCATAGGCATGTGTCTTTTTATAGGCAAAAGGGATAATCTTGAACTTGGAAAAAAGATTAGCTAGAAAATAGTTGTAAAACCTTGTTTATGGCTACCTGTACTGTGAGTCGTAGTTTTCATTTTAAATAATATGTTTTATTAGAACACTAAATAAAAATAAATCAGTTGTTATTCTGCTTGTGACTTCTGAAGCTTAATTTTATCTTTTACAGGTACAAATACTGCATCAAGCAACATTAAAAATGGAGGACCTTTTCCACGAGCTTGTCCAAAGTGCAATATTCACTTCAATCTTATGGATCCTCTAAAAAATCATATGAAGGTAAAATGGGCACTGGTAAACGTAATGACAAAGTTTGATGAACTTCTCTTTTCTAAAAGTGTCCTATCTCTCAAAAGCTTGCCGTTTGGCTGTCATCAGCCAGGGTCCAAATGCTAAATGTCTCTGTGGTCACAGAGAGGAAGTATGGTTTCTATGTGCCTCTGGATTTTTCAATGAATTGGGTCATACTTGCTGAGTATATATGGTTTATCTCCAACACAGCAGTTACTTCTAGAACCTCTGGCCAGTTTCAGGTGAATTTGGTGAAGTTATAATGTCTACAGGTTCAAGTGTAAATAGACAGTCGATGCACATTCTTGATGTCTATTCAGACAAAGACTTCACTTGTAAACTTATTTCTGTTCCTTGGTAGGTCATTTGGTAGCTAGAGAAGGTTATTCAGCAGAAAAAAATGTAGTTTATTCTTCAAGCATTGTGAGAAGCAAAGCTTTCAGAAGCTAAGTATTTCTTGTTCTGCTTATAGAATTACTTGTTTTTGTTTCTAGTCTCAAAAAATACATTTTAATTGCTTGGCAAAGATTAATGCAATTCTCAGGTATATGTATTACATTTCAGGGAATTTTGTCTTCTACATGAATTTCTTTATACTTTTTAAGCAATAAGTTCCAAATTATAGCTATCAGATTTATAAGCATTATGTAAACTTTCAGGTAAAAGAGTTGAACAATATGCTTTGTGTGACTTCACACTGCAGAATTCTTTTGTAATGCTGGAAGAAACTTCTGCAATATGTAATGAATGTCCTTCTCAAAGAAAAAATAATTCCTGTGAAGTTCTCAGTAAATTTAACTTGTGAGCAAGATACATGTAGAAAAGCTATGTTTCTTTCTCATTATTGAATTTAAACAAAGTATACATTTTTCTAATCAGTAAGGTACCACTTGGCAACAATGGTATTCTGATTTGTAACTTAAACTTGACTTGTGAGGATAATGCCTCTTCAGTGTTAAATATGTAGTATTTATTATCTAAACAGCACTTAAGATGTATAAGAATAGGAATGAAGTCAGATTGTGTAATTGGAGTACTCAGATTGAGTAATTGGAATGGAGCTTTACATGTAGCTCTGCTTAGTCAGTGGCTTCAGTTTTCAAAATATTGTCATTATTGGTACATTTTGGTAAGAGAGACTCATCTTTCTTTCCCTCTCTCTTCCCCATTCCACCCAGTATTGTTGTCCAGATATGATAAATAACTTTTTCCCGGAAGTGGACAAAACTGAATGTTCAAGCACAACAAACAAGATTGCTGAATCTGAGAAAGGAAAACTGATTATGCTAGTTAATGACTTCTATTATGGGAAACATGAAGGTGATATCCAGCAGGTACAACAGGAGCAGAAGACTCATACAACATTTAAGTGCTTCAGTTGCCTGAAAGTTCTTAAAAATAACATAAGGTATTTGAACTCTCTTATGATTGCCAAGGGCTATAAATTAATGTCTGTAGCTTAAACTTTTTACAGATTGAAGTACTAATTTTAGTAGCTTCTAATAGAAATAGTATAGCTTTAATAAGACTAACTGATGGACTTTGAAGCTGGAAAGGGCAGCAGCTTTGTCAGAATTACTTGGGTGACCAAGTTTATCTTAAATCTTGATTATATTAGTAAATGTGCAAAATGCATGAAAATGGACTTGCCAGCTCCATGAAGTGAGCTGCTGCTGCATAAGGTTGTGGGTGGGTTTTTTGAGAATATCTGAATTTTTCTGAGAATATTTCTTGCAATATTTTCTGCTTGGCATTGTGTAGGAGCTTTTGGTTTTTGTCATCCCTGTACATTTCAGAGCAAGCTGTTACAATGACAGTCAATTTTATTTGGATTTCTATAGAACTGACTTTCAGATTATTCTTGTAGTATGTCTGTGCCTAAATTCATTTTTTTATTCCAAGATTTGTTATTTTAACCATTTTTGTATTTAAAAAAAGAAAAAAAATCATGTGTCTTTACCTCTAATGGAAGTTTTCTGGACCTTAATTCAGAAAATTTACATCTTCATTTCCCATTCTGTTTAGAAGAGTTAGTATTGAACACAATAGAAGTAGTGGTCTGTTAAAGCAGTATGCAGTAGTAGCATCAGTTCCTTTTTTCTGCTGAGGTATGTTGACTTTACAGCTTCAGTTTTTTTTTTGTTTTTTTTTGCCTCCTCTTGATACTAGATGCTTGAAATGTAAAGAATATTTTCCTTATCAAAGTAAGAGGCCAAGGAGCTGCCACCTCCCAACTTCTAGTCATGAGCAGGATATCTGGGCTAAGATAGGTTTTTTTTACAGAAAGGTGGGCATATGTTAATTAAGGAAAGGCTGGAGCTTTGAGCACTGAGATGTTCTTACCTTGCTTGTGTAGTTGTTGTCTTGCCTGTCTGAGTATTTGATTTTTCTGATGTAGCTGACATACTGCCAGATTTATGATACTGTTTGGATTACCAGCTGCACACTGGCATTGTTTGGTAACTGTGCTTCATAATCTTTCTATCCTAAGTGTTTTATGCAAAGAAAGCTCTTGGAACCCTGTCAGTTCTGAAAGGAGGTAGATTCAGGTGTGCATGTCCTCATTATGGCTAATGTGTTGCTGCTTAATAGCTTTCAGCAGAGCCAGAGTGATCCTTACTTCATAATGTGGCTTTGAAACATTCATAGAGAAGTTTAAAAAGTGAACAGTTTGTATGTTTTGTTTCTAATTTCCCTATATGTCATGGCAAGAAACCTGACCCAGCAAACTTGAAAAATAAAGTAAAATGCTTCATTCTTAGAACGTGTTTCAGGTAAGTTTTGTGTTTCTAATAGTAGTCAATATTTTGTTTTGAACTTCAAAAGATTAGCTCTGCCCTAGTCAGCTTGCTTAACTGTATTAATGAATGCCTACTGTAATAATACTTAGAAATTAAGAAGTGCTTACAAGGTTTCTAAAGCTTTTTCTTCATTTTACATGTGACATTCCCATGTATAACATTTGTTAAAATGTAGCTTTTTGCACCTGTTCACTCTCTTTTAAAGGTTTATGAACCACATGAAACATCATTTAGAGCTTGAGAAGCAGAGCAGTGAAAGTTGGGAAAGCCATACCACCTGCCAGCACTGTTACCGCCAGTTTCCCACCCCCTTTCAGCTGCAGTGCCACATTGAAAGCACACACACGCCTTATGAGTCATCCAGTAAGTTCGTCTGTAGCACATTCAATCTTCTTGTGGTCCTAAAAGTTTTTAGGTATTTTTCTGGCTTTTTCTTGACAAGCTGTAATTTAAGAATACAGCTGTAGTGAACAGATATACTTTAAAAGCAGTTGCTTTAGCATTTAATGCAGGAGCTATGTGGTTTTTCAACTTTGGAGGAATGTTTGGGAGGGGGGAGAAAAAAGCTTTCAGAATGTTTTTGCCTCTTTCCCCCTTTCTAAGTAAAGCTTGATTACAAGAATCTGTGTTTAAGGAGTTTTTTGTACCTGGGGCTTTCTGAAGTTGTTCAGGGAATTTCAAGAATAGAATAATCCTTGAATTGTGTTAACATTATAATTAATACAATGTATACATACATAAATATTACAATTTATCCAATTTTGCCCCCTAACTATTTTTTTAACTTTTCTAGCTATTTGTAAAATCTGTGAATTATCCTTTGAAACAGAGCAAGTTCTTTTGCAACATATGAAGGACAATCACAAGCCAGGTGAAATGCCATATGTTTGCCAGGTATTTGAGTGTGATTGGTTTTGTATTTAGATTACATTCCCCATCCCCTGGTCTGTTTTTCCCATCAATAAACTTTTAACAAGGAAGTAAAACTTCTATTTTTAGGTATGCAATTACCGATCCTCAGCTTTTTCAGATGTAGAAACACATTTCCGAACAGTTCATGAAAATACAAAACATTTGTTATGTCCATTTTGCCTCAAAGTAATAAAAATTGGAGCACCATATATGCATCATTACATGAGGCATCAGGTAAGCGGCTCTGTTCATTTCTTAATGCTAGAAAATTATATATAATTTCCACATATCTTGCTCTAAAAAAGTGGATTAACTTGTATGATTGTTAATAAGAATAGTTGATAAGATACAGTAAGGAAAAGCTGACTGTTTCTTCTGAAAAAATCAAGTAAATCGTTAGAATTTTTTCATATTTCCAAATATGCTCTATGACAGCAGATCACTACTTGAACTCTACACACACTTGAGAAAATGTCTTCGTTCTTTTTCTTCATTACATTATTGTGTTCTGCTTTTCTTAACAGTAGTAATAATCCTTAGGTTTAAGTAGTGTGTTCCTTGAAAGTGGTAACCTGACTACTGCTCTTCTCAGTGATAGTATGCCTTTTTAAAGGCATTTTTAAAATGTTTAAAAACATTTTTAAAATGTTTAAATGTTCTCTTTAATTACCACACCCTTTCGGCTTTTACGATATTAGGAGATTCTCAGGTTGATTTTGAAAAAACTTCATGGTTACTGCTTGAGACAGGTTAGGGTTGGAGTTTTGTTCAGCGTTGTTTCTGCTTGCTACAAATTTTCTTTCTTCTTTAAAAGAAAAAAGGAATATATCGTTGCACTAAATGCAGGCTGCAGTTTTTGACATGCAAGGAAAAAATGGATCACAAGACCCAACATCATCGAACGTTTAGAAAACCTAAGCAATTAGAAGGTTTGCCTCCTGGAACAAAGGTAAATGTGTCACACAAAAACTAAAAGGGGCACAGGAAAAAAACATACCTTGCTGGGGAAAAAAGTGCTTTTTCCCCTCTCTTTTCAAAGCAGTGAAATTTTCGCCACCTCCAAAACAACTTTATTTCTTCCCTATTGCAAAACTTTTTAGATGTGCTGGTTATGATTTTCTACTGGTTATCTCTTCTGTTGTTTTCTTTCATTCATGTATATTGAATTCACATGTATATACACACCCACATCCATATAAATATGTACATATATAACTGTAATTTTATATAACTGAAAATAGTCCAATCATGACTGCTGGTTTCTTGAGCTGTAGATTAAGTTGTCCCCTTCTCATTTTATCATCTTTTGCGCTAGGAGCAAATCATGTAGTCTAGCTGATGGTCCCAGGGATGTGTGTCACTTGTGAAACATTGTCAACCTGTGGCATGTAGTGCCACAAATCATGTAGGGTAGGCTAATTGATATAGGTGATCCTACTTAGAACTGAGTGCCCCAGGACTTCTTAGCTTCACTGTGAAGTAGCACAGTAAACAATTTGCTGTACATATTGTAAAGGAAAGCAGGGCCCCTTCAGAATGCTTAGGCTATCTTTAAGTCATTATTCTGTTTCTTAAGGAGCAATTTTTTCTAAAGATTTCAGAAGCTCAGAGATCTAATGAAAGCTTAGTTAGATTTAAAATTTTTAGTGTTAGACTTTGACATGACATTGATAAAGCTGGAGAGTTTGCAACCATAAAAACTGAGCTTGGGCAAGAAGTAGAGTTTAAGTTGTGCTGTTAGTGAAAACTGGATAACTAAAGGGCAAGGCAAGGGAGTATGATAAGGTGAGACAAGAGGTTAGCATCAGAATTTGCCCTTCGTAGCATGGGGCAGGGGCTAGAATGAAGGTCAAAAATATGTGTAATAAGTAGATTTGCTGGTTAGGAGTCAATAAGACAACAGCAGTTTTGTTTAGTCAGAAAACTGATGGGATTTTCCATGGGGAGCTTATTCACCTGACCTTGTATTTCTTTTCCTCAGTGAGGTGGAGGGCTTGGGAGGTGTTTGTTTTGCTTTTTTCTTTAAGAAGACAGTTTGTCATCAGTAGCAGAGCTGATAAGAGCAGTGTGTTTTGTCAAGTTAATCTCTGGGATGCTTAAAGCTCACTTTCCTAGAAATAGGTCACTTAGTTTATATTTGTGCTCGTAAACATTATTTCATATTTTTCAAAGCCTGCTTTATCACCTAGTTTTTTACGCTATATGAAATGTACTTATTTTTATCCTAATATGGCTCAAACTTCAGTGCCAATGGAAACGAGAACTGAAAAAAAACCCTGAATCTAAAGAGAACAATTTTTAATTTCATACTTCTAGGTTACAATTCGAGCATCTGTTGGACCTCTTCAATCAGGATCATCTGCTACATCTTCTGTTAGTACGAGCACATCAACATTTCAGTTATCACCTAAAGCTAAAAATACAAGCAGTAAAAAATCTAATGCAAATAAGTCAAAAGGAAAATCAAAGCCATCAACCGTATCCAAGAGACAAAATGCATGGACCAACAGTAGCAGCAAAAAAAAAAATAAAGTTGCAAATACAGCATTACATAATCTGAGGTAAAATATTAGATTTTTTTAATGTGCTCTGGGTATAAATAACTCGTCTTTGCTTTTAAATGATTTTCAATACCACAATACAGAAAATTTGACATTTGAGTTTTGTGGGAAGAATACTCGTAAAGAAACTTCTCTCATACTGGTACTGTGATTATAATTCTGAATCTGCTTTCCTCTTAACTCCAGTGGCAGATAAACATGATGGATGAACAGATGCTCTGGAAAATTCTCTGTTCTAAATTTAGATTTTTCCTATACGCAGAAAGCCAGAGACTATTGAAATACTGACTTGTCAGACAAATTTATGTTTGAAAATGACCTGTGTAGGGGAATACATTTGCCCAGATGTTCTTTTTAGGCTTCCTGTTGAAGGGAAAAGGAGTTTTCTTTCCTTTTAAGTAAGGATTTTACTAGAATCCTTAAGTTTGTCCGTCTCTAGGAGGCACTTTGATTTGGACAGCTACTTAAAAAAAAATCAGGAATGTGAGAAGCTGTGGGTTGTACACTATCTTTATTTTGATAACTTAGTGGGTGTTTTATGGGCTAGAGTATAATTGCATTTGATAATGTAAGCTTGTAGTTGTCTTTGTTAAAGATGATAGATGCTGCCTTTCAGTAAAGTGTTAACACTAGTGTGTGTATGCATACATTTTAGATATACGTATGTGTATATCTGCACGCATGTGCACACACATCTCAAAGATACCTGAAAGCAGTCTTAAAAAATTGAGGAAGAGTAAACTTTGCATTTTTGATTTGCAGATGTTTCAAAACTTGTGGGGAGTATCAGAGGTGGTAGGGACAAGAAAACCACAGGCTCTCTACACATCATAATATATGAAACACCTCTTTGGAAATCATTTTAAAGAGCATAAATGCAGAAGCAGCAACTATAATCAGAGTTGCTAATGTAGTGTTGTAGTGTTTCCAAGTGGTGTGACAAGCAGTGGTAAATAAGAGATGCTTGCATTATCTTTGGTTTTATGATTAATATTATAGTGATCTAAAGAAAAAGCAACCTTGTTACAGATTTAAAGTAAAAATTTGAAGTAGCTATGTCATCTTAAAGTGTTAATGTTAATTATTAACCTATTTTTATATTACTGTTAGGTATCGTTTGGGATCTCACAAATGTATTGAATGTTTCTCAGAAATAAAAGATTTTGCAAGCCACTTTCCTGCTTATGTCCACTGTAGTTTATGCAGATATAACACTAGCTGTAGCAAAGCCTATGTGAATCACATGATGAGGTAAGAACTCCTCCTCTGCAAATTTATCACATCAAATATATATAAAATATGTTTACATTTATATAAATTATTTTAAGTGTTTATATTGAATTTTTGATCTGAATCATGGAACTTGCATGGAAATGTGTAAACTTGAATTTTCGCTTTGTATTGATGGCCTAAAACCAATGCCTTGATTCTGCCTTAAAAATCCTGTGCTTCAGGCGATGTTCTGTCTTTGCTCTGGAATCTCAATAGAACATGTCCCAGTCATTTCAACCAGGCTTTACAAGTAATTACTAATTGTTTATTTTCTGGGTTTTGGACTTAAAACCTAATTTGAAGTGTTGAATACATAAAGCTACCGCTATTGCTAGTGAAATCTGTGCTTGGAATACCATGTAATGGATGTCTCAACATACTTGAATGGATACTTTTTCTTAAACTTTGTTGTCATCTGCTGTAGAATACCATCTCACCTCACAAGAGATTTCTTGCTGATTATTCAGCAATGTAGGTTACTGCTCATGACAACTACTGAAAAGCTGTTAAGAAAAATGCTTATGTTTTCAAGGCAACAGGAATATACTATACCATAAACTAGACATAGATCATACAGCAGTTTTGAAAACCTGCTTGTTAATCCTGTGCCTTGAGCTAGTGAAAGGTCTTGCAGAAAGAAACAGCATGCAGTTTTGTGTTTAAATACATACAAGTACATAGAGTGCCTTGGCATTTTGGAACTCTTCAATTCTTGTCTTAATATCATTATTCTTGTCTTCAATTCTTGGCTTCATAATATCATTGTTCATAGAAGTTCTCATTTGAAACAATTTCCATGCTTTTATGCATATAACCTTTGGGTTACATGTTTAGGGGGGAAAAAAAATAATGCTTAGCTTTGTACAAAAAAAAAAGCTTACTCCAGAATGGGAAAGGTGAATCTAAGGAGACATTTTCCTTCTTGCCCCTGCTCTGGATGACCTCATACTAAACCATGCAGAACAGCCAGTCCTTTCTCTTTCATGTCTCCTTGATGCTAATTCAGCAGCAGAAGCTGCATCAGGTATTCAGGGCTTTTTCCATTTTTTTTTGTTTTCTGTCTGGACTTTATTTTCCTTTTTAAGCTGAAATAACTGGAAGTCACATTGCCAGTTTTAACTTCAGTGTTTCGAGTTAGAGATGAGATTCACAAACCTGTAAGTCTTCAGAAATCTTATGTTTTACAGTAATGCGGATTCATTTGCATGCTTTATCATAAGGAAGTTACAGTACCATTTATAGTGTAGGAGATATATGGAAAAAATGTACTGAAAATCAGTTTAAGTGTTAATGTTTTCTTTTTAGTTTTCATAGTGCTCGCCCAAGTAAAAGATTTTGGATCTATAAGAAACATTCAGAAGAGCTGAGGTAATTTCCTTTATCAGTTACAAATAATTTTATTTTTACTGTGAGCTGATTGGTTAAATGAGGTAAGAACCTCTTGAATCTAGCTTTTCATTGTTTAGAAAGAGCAGGAAAATAAAAATGTTATCTGTAACATGGGCAGTGTTCTCTTCAGAGGCAAATATTTGCTGTTTATCTTCAACTCAACTACTTTATCAAATCATTCAGAGTTCTCTTTATTCTCCAAGCATTCATAATGTGCCAAATGAAGAAATGTTTTTGCACTTTTGCAGATAAATTAGTCTGAAGTGCCATTCTTGATTTGTATGGCATTTCACAGAAATGTCCTGGGATTTCTAGGCACGTAGGCAATAGTTTTTGTGATACAATTTATCCCAAGTTGCATGAGTGTTTTTGCTTTTATAGTCTGTTCAGTTGCTGTGAATTAAGTAAAATCTTTTCATAAGCATGTAGTATTTATGCTTTCTTTTTACTTTTTTCTCTTTTAGAGGTTTGACTGTAGTATGTCTTAATTGTGATTTCCTGACTGATGTTTCTGGCTTAGATAACATGGCCACACATCTGAGTGAAAACAATACTCATACTTGTCAAGTTGTTATAGAAAAAGGTGAGTGCATATGGTGTTTGTCATGTAGTGTACATATATAAAAATATTTACACATGATATATGTCTTACTACAGTCTTTTTTCAGTTGCGTTTACATTGTTTTTGTGCCTGTATGCTCGAAAGTACTTGTGTGTTTCTGTATTTAAAAATGTCTTTAAATCTTTTTTTCCAGTTTCTGTAGAGTTCCCAGCTGCTGAACAAGTATCTGAGTAAGTTTTGTTTCAACACTCAATGTTTTTTATTTCTGTTAAGTTAGTGACAGATGGCCAAAAGTTGTACTTTGAATTTGGGTGGTTCAACTTCTTGGAATTTAAAATGTACGGTTGCACGTAATTTACCTGGAGTGTTTTGCTCTTCACCGGAGTTACAGGAGTGGGGGTTGTAAGTGATTACCTAATGCAATCAAAACCACTACCAGGTATTTTCTCAGTTTAGCCAAAGACATGGCACATGAATAATTCTTGCAGTGTTAGAACATCTCAATCTTGAGCTTGAGTCTAGACCTAGAGAAGGGTGTTACTTCAACTTGTTTTGAATACTAACCAAATTAATATTTCTTCTTTAAATCATTTTAATATAAATACGAAAAATGTGGTCTTAACCGAAAAACAACAAACTCTGAATTATTCTTTTATAAATTGCTATGGATTTTTTTTTAGGATGAAAGAAAATAATGCATATTTAACAACAAGGTGTCAATAACTACATTAAAAGGGGTAAGATACTCCTGAGTAATTATAACAGCCACAATATTTTGGATGAGAAGCTTTTCAAAGGGGAGAAAAGTTCTTAGGATCTGAGTATATGTCAGTCTTCACTGAGTGTTAGAAAGAAGCATCTTCATTGTGCAGATTATTTCATAAGAGTGATATATTTTCTTTCAAGTTTCCATACAGTAGCCAGGAAAAGTAGATACTAGAAGGTCTCATCAGATCTAACCACGGAAATGCCTGTCTCTGGCTATGAGGAATATATGCTATGAATTTTGAGTCTCTGCTAATGAGTTTGTGTAGTTCAAGATAAAATTCAATGAAGCTGGTGGTCTAGTGGGAAGACTAATAGGCATTAAAAAAATAAATGTTCTGGTAAGAAAGAACAGGGAAAAAGTTAATTCATGAAACCATTCCAAAAACCTGTTAAAAATGAAATTCGTGATTTTGAGCACAGAATATTAAAGTTATACAAAACACTGGAAAGGGTGGATTATGAGGGCGTTGCATTTGTATCGTTAACACAGGGTAGGTTGTACCCTTAACAGTTTGTAGTACAGTGAGATAAAAACACAGAAAAACTGTATTGAGCAGTGTGACAAACTTAAGTTTTCTACTTGTAGCTGGCATTAGCCGTTGGGTATTACATGCTGTAATACATACACATATATATACACATATACATATCTGTATTTATATATATATATTAAAAAATGCATAAAATAACTGGGGAAGAGGTACAATTGTGGCAATCTGTGGCAAAAACAGATTTTGCTGCCTTGGATACATTTTGGAGATGTCATAATGTTGGATATCCAAAGTGTATACTATTCAGAAACAGGTAGGTGAGCGCCAAAGAGACTGAAGAGTCAAGAATGTGTGTGGGCTTAGTGTAGGACAGATAATCATTATGCTTGGAGCTCTGCTGATGGTATAAAATTACTGTGACTCCTTGAGTTGATATTTTTGAATTGTCATGTTTATAGACTTCATTTACCTCAATAAATCTTGTCCTGTTCTCTATTTGAACTTTCTGATACTTTGGACAAGAGCGTTGCTGAGCCTAAGACATCATGAACATAACTGTGTAGCAGTGCCCAGTTTTTGTATGCTATTTGCGGTACAGGATATACACAATATCAGATGTGTGCATCTTTTCATGAGGTGATTATTTGTAGTGTTCTCTGATTAGCTTTGGAAGAGGAGGAACTCACAGGCAATGTAGAGAACTTCTGCCATGTAGTTTCTCTGATCTATGAGCTTTTTTCCCCCCATTCTTTGACCTAGTTTGATGAAATATGACTTCTTTGTAAGGCTCTTCAGAATAACTTCCATTGTTGGACACAGTGGTAACTACACTCTTGAAATGAGTATTTCTGTTGGATCTTGTGTTTCTCAGATCTTTTACTGTTGTCTTTTAATATACAGCAGGCTGCATGTGTTGTAAAACTCATCTTTATTTCTAATGACCAGATCGGTGTTACAGGCTCTGTGTGTTGTTAGTGGGACTGTCTTTAGGCTGAAATTCTGATACTTGTTATACTAGTAAGTCACCTGGAGAAATTCCAGCAGGAACTTATTTCTAAATTGTTCCTGTGCATCGGTATGCACTGTTTGTTGCTCAGTGATCTATCTTGTGCTGAGGGAGTAAGGCTTAATAACCATGCCAATACTCTTTTAATGTTCAATTCTGTTTTACACAACAGTTAACATGTATTTTAAATGAACTGACAGTAGACATTTTTATTGCAGGGAAGTTGAAAGTGAGCAGGTATCCTATACAGTCTTGGCTCACTGATACATCATTGTGGAGCAGAAAAGTGAACCCAGTCCAGCTTGGGATTATTTTGGTATGTAAGCAAACAAGCATCCATACCAGATCCTTTCTTTTTCTTCACGCATTGGAGCTATGGTGTTCTCTTCTTGCATCTTTAAGGCAGCAGATCTGTTTTTTCTCTGAACTCTGTAGTATGGCAAAGGCAATTCTGTGGTGGTATTCTCTGCTTCGCAGTATTAACGTACAGCTTTTGGGGCTATGCTCTTTTGAAGGGAGCTTCATTTATGTGATGCATTTTCTTCTCTGCTCATTTGCTCCTCAGGTCTATCAGTATCATCCCAAGTTAGAGTAGCATACATGCAAGGATGGTGGATTTAAGACCACAGCCCATTTTGTTCTGAGGTTTACCTTGACTTCCGAAAGTAAAGGGCTTTGTCATTCTCTCCAGGTGTTCACTTAATATGCATGTCCTGATCTGCTTAATGTTCAAGTTGTGTTTTTTTGTCTGCTAAGACTTTGCAGTATACAGTGGCAAAATATGCTTTGGATATCTTTTCCAACATGCAACTGTATAAACTGAATCTTGGCCAAAGGAAATTTTCAGATGTTGACTCTGGCAGAAAAGTTTCCAGATTCCTAGATCCAGTATGAGGAAAGCATATGATGGAATCAGGTTTTGACTCTGAAGTTTGAGAAACTATGTTCATTCATACTTTGTTCTTTGGTATCTTTCTTCATCTTCAAGAATGTTCAACTTAAGATGCTTGAGATCTGCTTTTGATTCCACTGCTTCCACCTTCATCCATAGGTCTAGCTTATCTATGTCAAGTTTATCCATCAAGTAGTTCATTTTTATGATGAGCTTTTCTTTTGTCATCATGAATAGCACCTGATATTTCTTGAAAGCTGCCCTCTTGCTTACAGTGTATATATTTGTAGGTTGAATCTCTTAGTTTCTTGAAAGCTAGTAAATTAATAGGTATAGCTAGTGAGATCAGTCACTGTTACCACCTCTCAGGTATGAGACTGTCATTCCCGTGAATGCAAGCTGTTATTCATATGTAGTAGTCTCTGCACAACCAAACTGAGATTATTCCATTCTTTGACTATATTTTCATCCTCTTCACCTGATACACAGCAGTAAAAATATATGTAATAGCTTTCTGCAGTCACAGTGCTATTTCTTGTAATAGCAAGGGTCCTGTCATCCGTTGTCTTTTGTATGTATTTTTTTAATTGACCGTAGCACACTTAAATATTCTACCTTATAAAGTCTTGTTCTTTTTGCCACTTTTTTCTTTCTGACAGAAGGCATATTCCCTTACACGTTGCTGATCAACCTGGAGTATCAGTGACTTACTACAAGTTTTTTCTTCTGGGGCTAGGTTCTGGTTTTGCACAATGACATTAAATAGTTGTGCATTCATTTTGAAGAAAATTGAATCTAGATATTTCACTTTCACTAAAGTTTCTGGCAACAACTAAGACAGGGTTTTGACTGCATATGTCCGTGACTTTCAAAAGTGTTTTCGAAGGATTTTCAAAAATAACTTCAGAGTGTCCATCTAGTGTAATATGACTGTACCTGTTTTGAATACTCATTTAAACGATTATTTAGTTCTTTTACTGCTTTGGTGCAGAAATAAATTGCCTAAGTTTGAGTTGTGATTAAAACACTGGTAAGTTGCATAAAAATGTCAACTGTGAAAATACAGGCACTAATGGATGATGTAGAAAACAATTGACATCATAGGGTCCAGTTTTCATTTCAGCAAGGGTCTTAGAAAAGTTATTCTTGTGGAAAATTCATAATAAAAATATGTTAAACCATGCAAGTAAACTGGCCTGATTCATACTTTACTCCTGATGGTTTCAGTTACTTCTATGTCAATTATGAAGTGTATGGGACCATGCCTGCCAAAACAGAGGGTGAATATGCCTGGTATAATCAGGTTATCTAATAGAAGGGAGGTGTTTTATTCTCAGGGGTGTTTTTAGGTGTTTGAGTGTCACAGAATTGTACTTTTCTGAAAGACATGCTTGTAGGACAACCTTACTTGAATTAGCAAATTTTACTCTGCCTTTACTTTGGAAGTCTTTGGAAAGAAAATGAATGTTTTAGGCATTTAGGGGCCATCTAAAAACTTATAACTGTAAAGTTGCCTTTAATAACATTTCTTTATTGACAATAATAATAGCAAGTTCTTACATTGCCCTTTTTATTGCTATCCCATTTTACAGATGAGAGACAATGTGAAGTGATATGAATTCTATCTTTTTCTCATCTAGTCATTAACATAATTTAGACATTACACTTTAGGGTATAAAAATTTTCCTCTCCCTTAACTGTGTGTTTACATGTGCCTTAATATATAGTCTAGTTTCTTCCCTATAAATGCTCATGCATATGTTTATTTTGAGGATGGGAGGGGAGGTATGTGTTTTATAAATCATCTGCTCTATTCAGGTTTTTTAAAATGAGTTTTGACTATAAGCTGTAGTTCTCAAAAAAAAAAAAAGTTTTCTGATGCTATAGTCATGAACAGGGTTAAGTTTATAAATGTTTGTGTATGGCTCTGAGTGGTTGGAAAGTATCTTGAGCCACTTAAGCTATGTAAAATTGTTTCCTAGAAATTCTTGTAGCTGTAGTCTTCCTACAGGAGGTTACTTTTGTTAGGAATGGCTGGGAAAAGCTTGACAAAAGATTCCAGCTAGTTTTCAGGATTGCTTACTCAAAGAAGGTGGGGGAGCCATTGTGTGGCTGTAATAAAACATGATTCATAGATCACTAGGAAGATAATTGTTCATGATTTTAAATTGTTCATGAACAATTATTCAGATTTTTGCTCTGTGTATGTGCAAATAAACATACATTTGTATTGTGTGAGGGAGGGAGAAGCTGTGAGCCTGTATGAACTTAAAAGAACATAATCCTGTCTCCTGTGTCTGTGCATCTTGGAAGCTGTTTACTTTATTGACCCCAAATCTGTTTCATTAATGATGCCTAGCTGAATCCTTATGTATCAAACAAAACTTTAAATCTACCAAAAGGTAGATTTTTAAAATGCCTAAAGGAATGTTCTTATTTACCTTTTTTTTTTTTATTCTGTGATCAGAGTCTGAGCCTCTCTGATTTTTGTGGCCAGTCATTTCTATTGAGTATCTGTTGAACTGTTCCTCTGGGGGGTAGTTTTGGGGGGGGGGGGGCGGTGCTTGCTTGGTTTTTGAGTGGGGGAATGTGGCTTCTTTTGTTTTTGTTTCTTTTGATTGGTCGCTTTTCATGGTTCTTCAAGAAAAGGGTTTTTTTATAGAAAAGGTTGTATTTTATATAGAAAGCTAAATCTCTGGTGAATTCTGTAGCAGTGTTGAAATTACTCTAGGGATGTGGACTAATTGACTGTCCTTACCAGAGACGATCACCATCTTTGTTCATTTTCATGGTGTACTCCCTTATACCACTGGAGCTACAGTACCCCTGGAAAGTACCTGGCCTTGGTTGCTGTTTGAGAACTATAGGAGATGAAGCTCTTTAGAAAGATTTAAGACTTGTCATATAGAATTGCTGGGAGCATTACAGGGTGAACTGTATTTTAATGTCCATTTATGAAGCTTCTGTTAATTATATGTTAAAAAGAAGGAAGTGTCTTCTAAAATACTTTTTCAACCTTAATTATATGTAGCAACAGGTCAGTAGTCCAAACTAAACCATATTAACAAAGATGTGGTTATCAAAAATATTAAACTATTCAATTCAGAAATAATGTGAATGTATCAGCTTTAATTTGTCTTAAAAGCTGTAGAAATGTATTGCCCAAAAAGTCCAGCAGAATGTGATCAAGTAAAATAAAAATATAGTAAACTATGTATAGCTCTGAATCCAGTTCATACTCATGTATTCTGGTGACTAACTTCTTTGCTTGGAGAACAAGACCAGTAAGCATTTTCTTGACTATCCACTGTCTGATTTATTTGTGTCTAAATTGTTCTACTCTTTGGAACTGTGTGATTAGGGTCTGTTTTTAAACAAATTACTCTTTTCATCATTAAAACAGTCAAGCTAAGCTAAATATTAGGTGCTGGTTCATCTTTTACTGGTATTGCTACTCAATGATTAAATACTTCAGAGTATTCCAAGTCCCTGACCTGAAAAATATGTTGTCACTTGATTTACCCTAAAGGTTTTCTTACTGTTAATTAGATGCACATTTTTACAGTGCTAACACAAGAATGTTGTAAGCCAATTTTTTGGTAATGTAAACCAATTTTTTGTTTCTTATTTTTGCCTTTTTTGTGAATTAAGATGTAATAATTAAAATAATCATAAATGGAGGTTTATACTGTAGTCCCAGTCTTTGCTTGCCTGCAGGACATCAGTGTTAATATGTGGTGTATGGAGTACTCAGTGTATTAAAAGTATTGAAAAGGTTCTCCCCTTAATGCTGCTTTTTCTTGTCTTAATTTAGGAAGGTGAGTATAGTAGATATCAGGCCAAATTTTAGCTGTGCATTCTTCATAAAGTTTAAGTGGGTAAAACTGTTCTTTGTCACAAGTATTCTGTACCTTGTAGAAAGCCACTAAGGCTTACTGAGGTCATGAATCATTTAACTTATGATTAATAGCATTATTTAAATGTAACAGCAAGCATCATACTTCAGCAGATTAAATTTGGCTTTAATGCAGGATCAACAAAGAAGATACAGACATAAGCAATTTTGAGTTTTTTGTTCAGGTTGGTGTTTTTTTTTTTTAACCAGGAAACCTTTGAAAGGTTAGAATTTGTTAGAAGTAATGACTTAGGAAGGGTTTATAGGAGACATACTTTCTGCTATCTCTTTAGCATTTTCTTAAACATGGAAAATCAATTTCAGTGATGTCGTGATAAGCTGTTTAATGTGGTTTTAGAAGTCAATAAACTTAAATAATTTATAGCTAATCTAATGTATGGACTGTGCTTGTGAAGGTATTTTCAAGGAAGTATCTCCTCCAAATGGTAGTTGGAGGTCAGTATGGTTGCTGTGAGGTAAGCTACAACTTTTTTTTTCTGGGTAGTTGAGTTATAGTAGATGATAGAAATTTAGAGTAAAACAAAATCTTTGTTTTCTTTCAGTAATGTTTTTATTGGGCATCATTTGGCTTTTAAACTGCAGTGTACATCTTGACAGATTCATTTCAGTCTTCCAATACTTTACTCAACTATACTTTGTTTCAGTTATGATTTGTAGGACCTATGATTTGTAAGGCTATGCTAATGAGAAGATTAATCTATTCCTCCCATAGAATTATAGGAAGCACTAGTAGAAAAATGCTACTAGCCATTTTAAGCCATCTTTCTTCCTCCCCTCCCCCTGCCCCCGAAGGTAACTAGAATGTGTAATGTAATAAAAATGTTTGGAATTTCTATATACCCAATAAAACATTTAAGAATTCTGTAATCCTCTTCTAGAACTCTGAAGTACACTTACACTCTAAATAACTTCAAAAATTGATTTCAGATTACCAAATTATTTTCTTACAGTAACTGTCTTCATCCTTCTTATCTATATTTTATACATACAGTATTTGAAAACATTGAATCTTAATTTGCTGTCCACTAGGTTAAAGACTGAAATCTCCATTAGAGAGAGAGAGAGAGAGAGAGAGAAGCTAAGTTGGAGGTAATGTCTTTTCTTCTTCTCTCCCTCTCTCTCCACACAGTCCTACCATTTCAGTGGCTTCAAGGCAGAAATGACTAGAGCAATGCAGCTCTTGCACCAGAGCTTTTCAGTCCTCAAACATTTTTTTCCTCTTCACCTTTTATTCTCCTATTAAGCCAAAGCAGCTGTGTTGACATGCAATGTTGACTTGAGTGCTGAAGGAGCAGATTAGATCAGAACAATTGATTTTGAGGAGGCTACGTCTTTGCTGTGTTGTGGTTCAGAGGATATTCTTTGAATCAGACTTCTGTCCCAAAATGTGGACTGTTGTTGGGCTTTTGTGCATGCAGCTTCTTTAGGATATGCAGCTTGTTTGATGGACTTCTGCAGAGGATCTTCTACCTGAGTTTTGTTCAAAAAGTGTGCATGTACTAGAACTGTTTTGCAAACCAAACCAGTATGTGCTAGGTGAGAACAATCAAGAAGTTTGCCTCAAAACCACACTGCTGTGTTAATGTGAATGCAGCTTTAATATGAGTTTTGTTACTGGAAGTACTTTTTCACTGAGTTGAAACTGTGCATGCACACACACATTTGCAACTACATTGTGAGTGAATGTAAAATTATTTTTTTTAATACATATTTCTGAAGGTGTATGACTTGTTTTTCTGTAGAATTTTTCAGATCCTCTTCTGCTGAATTTTCAGTTTCTGTACCTCACCAAATATGAGTGGGAATGAGTTAGG
The DNA here is from genome assembly GCA_013398735.1 of Nothocercus julius. NCBI lineage: Eukaryota > Metazoa > Chordata > Aves > Tinamiformes > Tinamidae > Nothocercus > Nothocercus julius. The sequence continues at coordinate 2,870,617 of VZSV01000070.1, forward strand.
GCTTGGGCAAAGCTTGGATTTGATGACTAGGTGGTGAGGGAGATCATGGTGGATTCTGTCTGTGTTCAAGGCAGGTATCTCCTTGGAAGAGTTTTCCTTGTGGATATTGTGTGTGTTGACATATATATATGTGTATATGTATAGTTTGTATGTGTATAAGTACATGTGAAAAATTCTTTTAGGATTTCCAGCCTGGAAATACTTCTCTCTGAGTGTGCACTAGTAATCTCTTTATCTACACCCATTTTTCATATAGCTTTGTACAAAATTGTTTGCTCACTTTGCAATAGTACCTCTCCCTCATATATGCTTGCTGAAAAGTAGCAGCTAAAGCACATACACATACACTCTTTCATAAAGACCTGACTGACTTTTGTGTGAAAAAATTCTAAATATTTACTAGAATCTATAACACTCTATAGCTTAAGGCTCATTACATGAGGTATAGCTTTTCCTAATGCTTCTGTACAAGAAGTGTAGTAAATAGTAGTTACAGCATGATCAGTTATATAAACCACAGCTGGCAGGTGATTCTGGGTGGTGGCAGCTTTTGTGCTGAAGTTTAGTCCTGTCTAGTCCATCAGATTGACCATTTTTTTCTTTTCTAGGAGCTTTGAGTGGGAGGAGAGTAATTTGAATAGAAATTTTGATATTTGGAGAATGTTCTTTATTGGTTTTGATAACATAATAGAAAATTCAGAAAAGCTTAATAAATGCAAAACCCTTTTGGCCTGGCAGTAGTTAGAAAATACAGGTTGCAAATGGGTAAGGAGACTACTACTTCAGTGACAAGATTTCACCTTTCAAGAATCTCTCTCTTTTTCTCTCTTCCCTGCTCAAAATATTTTTCTGTTTTAAAGCAGGGTGTGGAATATTTCTGGATTAGCTTCTTTCAGTAAAAGTAGAAATTGAAAACAAATTTCTGAATATTTGCAAAAAGTAGCACCTGCACCAGAATAACTGCAACTGTTTTATGTAAAATTCATTTAGCATAGTGGTTTTTGTAATTGCTGCATCGGTAAAGTAACACTTAGACACCCAGCTTGCAAATACACTGTAAAAGGCCTTATAGCAGGAAATGAGTTATTCTTCTATTTATCCATTGCTTCAGGGTAACAGTTATGTGCTGAACTCTTACTTGTCTAGACATGTGGCACCACTCTGTTTGAACTGTCCCCTAAGGAGATTTGAAACCCAATGTTAAGAATGGTTTTAGCCAGAAGTGATTTCATACCATTTCTTACACTACTCAAGAAATGACATTTTTAACAAATAAAAAAATTTAAACAACTTTAAGCAATTTTAAGAGATAAAAAGTAATTTTAACAAATTTCATATTGTCTTTTCTCATTTTTGTAGCTGCACATCACTGTTATTTTTCTTTTATATTTGAAAGTTACAAGACTTACTAGTTCCTAATTTAACTTCTTATATGGATTTTATATCTGTAAGTAGTTCTTCTGTCTTTTCATTCTGAAAAATTTTGAATAGATTAGAAATTTTCAGCTTTTCATCAAATCAAAACCTGCAAAGAAAATTTGACTTCTGTTTTTGCGGACATCAGGGAAGTAGCTGTGCCTATCACAAATAAGGAGAAATATTAGAAACTACTATTTAGGATTTTTGACTACTGGAATAAATGCAGATTGCATGTATTAATGAATAGACTGCTTTGAATTTCTGTAGGTACTGGTGGCAGATGAAGTATATAGTTCAGTCTTTACAGTCGTCTTTTTTTTCTGGTCTTTTTAGAGCCCTGCATGTGGCTTTACTGAAGTAGTATGGGGTTTAAAGAGTTGTTTTGTGTATAAAGTTTGTATGGTGTGTCTTAGATATCTGCTATATAGTAAAAATTTTACTTGCATAATTCAGTATTGTTTTAGGTTTCCTTTTTACCAACACGTGCTTTTACTTTGAAAACAATATAAAAATCCTACTTCAGGTTCACTTTTTTCAGTGAGTCCAGATTTCTAGCTGCTTGTCTAACTTGTCAATTTCAGTGAATATAGGTTTCTAGCTGCTAGCTTCTTTCTCTGTCTCCTGTTAATACAGAGACAAATTGACAATATGAAGTTATAGATAAGCTGTTTTGCTTGTATGTCATCAGAAGTTGCAAAATAGTTGTTCTGCATACAGTTGTATCAGTGTCAAAAAGGCTGTGCGGTTAGAGGTTACTACTCATGTTGCATTTTGGAAAACCATGCCTGTCATACAAAGGGAGCAGTTTGATCCTCAAAGCATTCATTTCTAGTGATGAAATGCAGGAATTAAAGAATGCTAAGCAACTGTTAAATAAAGTTTAATTTGTAACAGGTAAGAAAAATGTAAATTCATTTCATCTTGCTTTGAAAACTGGCGAAAGGAGAAATAGTAAAACCACTTTGAGTATCATCTTTCAGAATACAACTGTATTGTTTTGTTTTAGCTGTTATAAAATTAACTTATTTGTGCGTGTTTTTTCAGCAAACAAGAACCTGACTCTTCAGAGGAAACAAAAGAACACAACAGAAATCAAACTAACCAAACTGCATCAGCTGAAAGGAGTGAAGAAAGTTCATCAAATACAGAGAATGTTCCCAATTTGGAACTTGACAGCAATGACAGCAGCTCTAGGAATGCCTTGGATGAGAAAGAAAATAACAAACAGTTAGTAGAAGAGAAGCAAAAATATATTCACGATGAAAGTGATTTGAAAACTTGCCAAAGTTCAGACAGTATTGTCTTGAATGACCAGACTAAAGTACGTAGTTTGGATGAAACTTCATTGTCAGTATTGAAAGCAAGGGACTTAAAACTAACATTGGGTGAAGATGTTAGTTTTGAGCAGTTTTTGAGAAAAAGAGATGAACCTGAATCCATTAGTTCAGACATTAGTGAGCAAGGCAGTATTCATTTGGAGCCTTTGACTCCATCAGAGGTACTAGAGCATGAAGCTACTGAAATTCTGCAGAAAGGTAAGGTTGCACCTTCATCAAAGAAAGCTGGACTACTCTCTGAACAAACAGATGAGACTTCAGAAGAAAGCAGTCCCAGCAGAATGGCAACAACTGTAAACAAGACAGATGAAAATGAAGCAAGCTGAAATTATGTTAATATTTTGTTCAGTTTTGTAGATAATGCTAAGAACACCATGGACCATTCCTGATGAGTGTGCTCATTGATGCTAATTATTAAAAAGACACAAAAGGGAAATTTACTTGTGAAAATAGTGTTTACATCTATATACAACTGAATAACTCAACTTTTCTGGTCTCTTCAATGGGGTGTGTATTACTAAACTGGCACTTGAAAGGAGGAATTTTCAAGCTTAACTTGCCTGGAATTTGGTGATTTTGTTAGTCAAGAACAGACTTTTAAAAATCTTTCCATGAATATCACTAAACAGCAAAATTCAGCATAAATTTGGTTCTGATGCTGAAATTGAGCACACTTGTAATAATGGTTTTTGGTCTACTGGTAACTTACGATAAACATAACTTGTTTTGGATTTGGTGTTACATTCCTGTCTGTAAAAGCATGTAAGCAGAATTATATGAACCTATGCACCTCTGTACAGGTGTAATCCTGCCAGGCTGTAAGCTTACCTTAATAAACTTTCAGTGAAAGTGGAATTATTACAATAAAAAGTATATATTTGTGGGGTTTTACGTGTGCAAGCTGTGCAGAAATACCAGACATAGTTGTATAAAATAGGACAACCTGCTGAAAGTACTGTAGCTGTTAAGACTTTTACTGTTGTTTTAATTATTCTTAGTAGTACACCCATGGAAATGGTCTGTAAGTCAAACCAAAGTATGGTTTAATGTAAAACAAAACAAAAAAACTGTTTTAAACAAAAAGAAAAAAGGACCCCCAAACTGGAAACACCAACTGGCATGCACTCCGCCATTTTGCAGCTGCTACTTGCTAACAGTTACAAAAATCACACAAGGGCATATAAAGTAGAATTGTACAGTTGAATTTCAGGATGTTTTGTATTCTAAATTATATGGAAGATGGCTGCTGGGTTTTTTAGGTTTTTTTTGCTTTATAGTTAGCAGCTAGAGATAGGAATGTGTATAATTAACAGTAGCTTATTCTTATGACTTTGCTGCTCCATTTGAAACATTCAGAATGTGCTTTTGACTTAGTTTTTGTTTTAATGAATGTTAACTGTTTTGAACAGCTGTTAAAGCACTGCTGTAAATTATCACTTTTTGAGTAAATATTTGCAACAAAATATTGTCTTTGTGAATAATTTCATTACTTAGCTTGTTACTTAGGGAATAGTCTTCCTGTCTTTATGAAAAGACTTGATGACAATTCCCCAATTCTGTTTTATTTTCAAATTGTGATTTTGAGATATCTATGATTTTAGAATTAAATGAGCAAGTGCCTATGCATAAATATCATTGTAGCTATGTGTTGTGATAAGATGTGCTAGGTTTTTTAGATTATAAGTATATTTTTCTAGACCATCAACAATCAATTGAATTCTCCTCTGTTTTCCTAGGTTAACTAAGCTCAGCTGCTAAATGAGTTTAATCAAGAACAGTATTAGGAGGTTTAGAGACCATCCAGTTAACGGTTGGAGCCTTAAATGACCACATTAATATGAACATCTCAAAATGTGCTTCTCTGAGAATTACATATGACTGAAAAAAATCAAAAATGCAAGTTATTAATGTTAAGTTCCTTTTATATCTCTTCCATTTTTGAGCCTTTGTTTTACATCTTTATTTTCATCCATGCCAGGTTACTCAAAGTCTTTTAATAATGAAAGTGAAAATATTTGCATAATCAATCATACCTCAAGCTAATGAATTCCTTACCTTTTGTAAAGATCAAGATATACAAAAGAAAACTGCAATTTTATCATTTGTTGTGTTATTTGAAGTTCTTAATGTGTCATGTCGTGGAGAGCTCTGATCAGGTCTGTGCTCATGCAGGAACGTACAGATAAGTGATTATAGAATACAGCATCCCAGCAATGGCTTCAGAAGACTAAATTAGCCATGGACTTGGTGTAGATGTTACTGAAGGAGTTCCTGAGTGAATTTGTAGTATAAATATCCTGCACATATAAACCCAGTACTGTTTGTACTGTTTTTAATATGTGCAGATGATTTGCCTAGAATCAGACTCTGGTGTACTGTATTTGGAAAAGATTACCACAACTATTTCTAGCTGAACTTAATATTATATTTGTTTTTAATTTCCTCACACTTTTCTTTATTATGCAGTTTCATTGCAAAATTATTTTTTAAAAATTGCTATTTTTTTCAAATATTAATTTTGATGGAAGCACCAAGTTTGAAGGCTGCTTACTGTTGCAAAATTGGAGAATAAAGCTGACCGAAAAACTTCAGTATTTGGGGGGAAAATATATACATGGTCTCAGGTATGAATGTAAATATATGAATCATTATTGCAACCTGTGTAGGGAATATCATTATTGCAAGCTGTGTAGGGAATCTTTGTATAAAAGGTAGTGTTAGGTATCAAATGCCCAAATAGCTAACATCTGAAATAGCAGCCCTTTCAAAAGAAGAAAAACTGGTGTTCTAGCAAGATTATCAAGGCAAGATTTACTTGGTTTAAATAGCTTTAAAAATAAAATGTATCTTGAAAACAATGCCATATTATTTTTGTTAACTAAAATTCATTGCAGGTGTGCCCTTCCTTGCCTGCCTGCCCCCAATTGGCAGTAAGTATTAAGTAATTAGGAAGTTAATCTGTGTTTAGTAGGTTTCTTAGAAAGGAGTTAAACTGGTACTTTTGGCTGAAGATGCTTCAGAAGATTCTGTTATGCTGAAAGTGGTTTGAAACTTTCCTCTGGGAGGAGGTGGTAATTGGGGTTTTTTGCTCATTTCTGAGTCATGTAAATTTTTCCACCCAATCTTCAGTAGTTCTCATTTTGTAGTACATTTCTTTTTGTACTTAAAGACTTTTTCCTCAAGGTTTTGTTGCTTTACCAAGAACATTAACTTAATTTTTAGTATCCATAACAGAATCTGTTTCCCTTCTCAAAGCATTTACTGTATTTGAGTAATGATTTTCTGCTGTTTAACTTCTATTTTAAAGAAATAGCATGTGTTCAATGCAGTCTCCGTTATTTGTATTTAATGGAAAACAGTTCCTGGCCAGTCAGTATTTTGTCACTTGGCTATTCCGTAGATGCAGCAAACTTCTCAACTTGCCTTGTGCAGCTTAGGAAAGAAATTTTGGAAAAAATGCTACTGAAGGTTCAGGTTTTCCTAGGTGGAATGGCTGAATAAACTGAGGGGGGTGGGGAGGGGAATCAGATCAAATCATAGCAGATCCAAATGGAACCTAGAGCAAGCAGGACAATAATAAAAAGTTCATGCTTTCTGTTTCTATTTTTTCCTGTTAGTTTGGGGAGGGCAATAGGTATTCAGCCATTTTCCGTCACACTTCACTGACAGAAGGCATTCAGGCATTGGAAGTTATAAGTCAGGAATCAGAGCATCACTTGTTCTGCAGTATCTTCCAATAAAAGATATATTTTTTTTTTTACAAGAGTAAGTATTGTTATTTATATGCTAATTATATATATAAAACAAAAGCCTACTTTCTGTATACTGTTGGGCTTATGAATGTCCCACCGAAGACTCTGGACAATAAAGTTTTGTTAGAGGCTGTTTAGAAACTTTGATTCAAGGCAAATTTTTTCTGAGGGTTTTGTTTTCCACAGTGCTTAGTATTTGAGGCTGTAATCCTTTCCCTTTTTTCTTTTTTAATATATTCTTAATAATATTGTTACTAAAAATTGGTAAATATGTTTCATATTACTTATGTTGTTTTTATTTGTATTATAACCTTCAGTTTTAGTGTCCCTCAGAAGGAAATTTTCAAGTAGTCAAGCCACTGATGTTATTTCCTTTGTACATTTTACTTTAGGCATAATTTTGACTATAATATTTTCCATCATTGAATTAATGGGAAAAAATGTTGGCCAGTATTTCATATTGGTGTGTGTACATTTTACAGAAAGTCCTGTCCTATGTTCCTTTGAGTTTTGGATCACTATTTGGATCACTATTCTAACTGTAAAAGATTTTATTAAAATTTTTGTATTTTCTTGACCCAAGTTTTCTTGACCCAAGATGGTAAGTTATTGGGGTTTTTTGTCCTCTTATTGCATCATACTTAAAAAATAAAGAAATGAAAAATGATTAGCAGACAAACTTGTCATTCTCTAAGAGAATGTAGTTACTGTAAATCTAGTGCATCTATTGATGGAAAATCATGTAGCTTGCTGTTTTTGAGGGCTACTTACTATTCTGATAGTTTTAGGAGAATGAGGCTTTTATAATAACCATAAGAATAACCAGTTATGCACATTTTCATTTTAATGTGGTCAAATTTACCTTCATGTTAAGGATTCAATATTCAAATTACATGTATGGACTCTAAAAAGAATATGAACTCATCAGCAATTAATGATCCATGCTTTAAATACCTTCTTGTATAGTTGTATTGGTTAGCAAACTTGCTGGGGTGTTAGGAATTTGATATTAAAGGATTTGGGGGGATGAGGTGTTGTATTTTGTTTTTCCCTAATTCATGAGGATTCTTAATGTTAGGCACTTAATTCAAAAATGAAACTTTCTGAAAAACTAGTGTGAATGGGGTAGTATGTGATAGCAGATTTGTAAAGAAAGATCTCTTATACTGATGTCAACTTTCATTCTTTATCCAATATATTTTGTTCTTATGTTGTATGATTTAGAATTTAAATGCTTTCTTCTTAGACCAAAATTTAATTTCCTTTAATCAGACTATTACAGCATTTTGTGACCATTTTCATTCATGATCTTGTCACAGAATTCTAACAATAAATTCAAGGCCTTGATCTCCTCTCTTTAAGGCTGTTACATAAGCAGAGTGTGGATTTTTAATATGTGTTTGTACTACCTGTCCTCCATCTGAAGTGAAAACTGAATTTTATGTTGCAATTTCTCAGGTCTTCAGTTGAAATAAGTTGAGGATTCTGTCTTTCTATTTAATCTGCATCCAAACGTGTCACTCCTTTTCAAGCTGACAAGTTTATGACACATAGTATAATTCTCCTGAGACACTTACTGAAATGCAATGGATTTAAGCTGCTTTCATCCTGTAACAAACTCTTATATCTTGAAATACCTAGTTCTCTTGGCTGTTGGTATGTATCAACCTTTATTTGTTAGCTAGAGATGGAAAGTAAGACACTTCTGCAGAGGAGAAGCAGAAGTTCAGGCTTTCGTGAATAGTGTGCTAAATGCTGGGACAGCTTTCTCTGATAGAAATCAGCCTTATCTGATAAAGCATTGGTTTGTTGCTTTAGTTTTACAGGTTCCTTAGATTACAGCTTATGGGGCCAATGCAATTTTGCAAGTTCTCCTAATAGAGCTGAAAATGCACATAGAGCTTTATATGCCTGTGTTGGATCAAAATTTCTAGAAGGAATCTGAGGCAACATATTCCTTCTGCGGACACTTTCCTTCTGTTTGTGTGACTTGCCACCCTCCCAGGTAGTGTAGTGAGACCATAGAAAGGCCTGTTGTAGAGAAGACAAATAACCCATATGGTCATCTTTGGAACCAAAGAAGCTCTTAACGTGTCATGTGTGCTGTTTTATATTAATAAAGATGGGACTTAATATTGAATAGTGGCACTTTTATTAATCCGTATTAAATAATAAAATTAAGTCAGTTTTTCTGAAGAGTGTCTTGACAATACTTCAAGATAAGCATCAATTGAATTATAGCTTGTAACTGTTCAGTGATCTTTGAGCTAGAAGGTTAGTAAGCACCATAGCAGCAAAGTGTCAAGGCAAGGTGTGTTTGCCTCTGTTTCTGTTATTTAACCTATCTTGAGGGTCTTTCAAATTCATCATACAAGAAACTTTAATACTCTGGGATTATTTACAGACCTTCTTGGAACTTAAGATTGATTCCATTTCAATTAGTAAGACAAATTCCTGAAGTGGAATGTGTTTTTATCTAGCATTGTAAACCTTGCCTCTGTGCAGTAGGAGAAATCCATTCTCACCTGAGCTCCTCATCAGGCAATCTGGGTGTTTTTGCTGTCTTTAAACATTTCTCTAGCAAAACACTTCTCAGTTGGCTCTTTGTTTTCATCCTCTCATTTAAATATTATTTGTCCATGCACATGTGGCTTTTTTGGTGAGCTGCTGCTCCTTTTTTGTTTGTTTTACTCCCAACAAAGAACAGAATTTGCCTTACTGCTATTTAAAATATTCCCTGGCTCCAATTATTGTCACTCTGAATCTTAGTAAATAGTAGTGTGTCCATTATTCTCAAGTAAAACTTTTTTTTGGTCTTTTAAAGAGGCTGTTAGCTATTCTGTTTGTTAAATTAGACATTTTAACGTGGCATTTCATTGTTACTTTTTTCTGGAGAAGAGAGATGAGGACAAGCTACATACAAGAACTGTACTTTGGTGATTAGATTCTCCTGTTTGTAACATTGAGGAAGGTGAATCTGAGACACCAAAGGAGGCTTGTTGACCATCAGAGATTACAAATACTTGCATATCTAATGCTTTCCTTTTTTTCTGCTCCACAGCTTTCTTCAGTCAGTGGCTACAATTTGATAACATCTCATGAAATGTAGTTAGTGTCAAGAGTACTTTGGTCTCATGAACAGAAGGGCAAATGAGGACTTCATTCCCTGCACTGCATTAACTGGGGAGGTAAGCATGAAATCCTTTCCTGCATTCACAGTTACGTGTCTGTGTGTAGTTATAAGTGACACTGTCATTTTTCTCTAGCATGGCTAGATTGTCCATTGGCCTGAACTTTTTTTCTTAAAGATGTATTCTTTAAATATCTGTAAAGGTGCTGTTAGTTTAAGGAATAGGAAGAGGAATGTAGTTTAGTGAGGATTTTCAATTAGCCCCTAGTAAAACTATTAGCATTTGATAGAATGAGTTACCTGCAAGTTATCTTTTTGTAAAATTGCAGCCCTCTTTAGAGTGACACTGTTTTTATTCCTGTATTTATTCCTATTTTAACAAACATGATGTTGAAAAAGGCCTTAATAAATTTTGTTCAACCAAACAGTTATCTGTGGAGTTGTTTGTTTACATCTAGTCGATATGACTGAGATAGTATTTCAAAAGATGGCAACAAACTCCTGTTTATGTAGTGAGCTGCATGCTTCTCAGGAGGCAACAGGAAAATTTCAGTTCTTGGCTTTGAAACTTTTTTCAGGCAGCTTTAATGGGGCATTTATCTGCATGTTATGCAATCAAATATAAATCAAAATTTGGAGCTGTTTTATATTGGAACAATTAATCCTGTGATACATAAAATTCATTATGCTTTAACTTCCTATGCTGTAAAAATAGTTTGGAATTGGAACTAATACAACTTAAACATTCATAAACAGACTAAAATAGCCTGGAGCCTAAATGCAAGTAATTTCCTTTTGCAGAGAGGCTTTTTTTCTTTTCCATCATCTCAACGTCACACAGTAGTTCTGGCTTAAGGCTTTCTGGTGATTCCACCAATGTATTGTTTTGTCAAGAATTATATGTTGGGTTTTCTTGTTTTATGGAGGGGAAATGCTGCAATTGATGGAGCCCTTGAGAGTCAAACTGCAAGTACCTTCTGTCAGTAAGGGGAAGAGCAAGAAGAGGTATGATTGCTACCCAAGAAAAGTGTCAAGCAACAAAGTGCCTTTCATTTCTTTCCCTGGCCACAACTGTTACTTCTGTTGCAGATGAAGATGGCTAGGAATATGCAAGTCAGTCTGCACAGATGCCATAAATGTAAATGACTTTGAAGAAATCCCAGTTTGTTTTCAGAAGTTAGCAGGTCTACTCCTTTTAAAAGTAGAATGAAAATTGTTAATATCCAATTTTATAGTATGAATTTTGATGTGACCTTTTAACTCATTCTCACAGGAAAAATTAGTTTGATTGTAAGTATACCTGTGTTTCTATTTTTCAATCTTTGTCTCCTTTGGGTTCCAAGGGTATTTATAAATAGGCTAATAAGCTCTTTAGAAGAAAAAGAAAAAATTATTCAGGAATGGACTTGTAGAAGTCATCTAGTCCAACATCATGCTCAGAGTAGAGTTCACTTCAAAGTTAGATCAGGTTCAGATCAGGTTTGTTTTTAGCACTCTAACTGCTCTCATGGTAAATTTATTTTTTATGTATTGAATTGTAATATTTCTTACTGCAGCTTATGACCATTGCTGTCTTGTCCTTTTGAGCACTTCTGAGCTAGTTGCTTCATTATAGAAAACAATACGATTGCATAGACAATGTATGACGTTAGTAAATTTAGACTGTCTGTTCCTATCACCTTCTTGTCCTTCATGTGCCTTGAAATAGGAAACATCCTTTCAATGAAGGGAACATCCTTTCAATGAGGGTGTTCTCCATAATTTGACCAGGTCTTTGAGTGACTGTCCAGTATTTCTTCTTGTCTTCCCTCTTGCACTAATGAAGATCTGCATGGCATTTAAGCTACCTTACTTGCCATTTTTGTCATATACAATATGATATAAAACAGAATTATGAGTAATCATGCAACCTCATTTATGTCAAGCTGAATTTCCTCTTACTTTGCAAGTATTGCTACTGAGATCAATAAAAATATAGCAATATTTAGGTGTTAGCAGTTATATAGATAGCTGTTTAATGTATATTATATAGTAATATGAAGGTATGTTAAACAGTTCTTTTCTCCAAAATAACTACAGCTAGGGCAAGAGGAAATGGCCTCACATTGCACCAGAGGAGGTTCAGGTTAGAAATTAGGAGAAATTTCTGTATGGAAGGAGTGTTGAAACAGTGGAACAGGCTTCCAGGGAAGTGGAGTCACAATCCCTGGCAGTGTTTGGGAAACGTGTGGAAAGGGGCAGTCAGGGACATGGTTAACAGGCACTGTGGTGATGGGTTTACGGTTGGAGTTGATGAGCTTTGAAGGTCCTTTCCAACCATAATGATTCTGTGAATCTATGATTTTTTTGGTCTCCTAACATCAATATAATGTATATTAATGTGTTTTTACTTGATTTGTTTAGAGTCCTTATTAATTTATTCCTTTTTCCATACAAATAAAGCACGTTATTTGAGAGCGCTTACAGTCCACTTGGACTTTTTTGGTAGTTGCTCAATCACCTCTCTTATCTATCATTTTGTATGTGACCTTTCAACTCAATAAAAGAAATGAGAGGTGGCGGGGAATGGAATGGGGTGATGGCACTGAATTTTTATTTTTATTTTATTTTTATAGGGGACATTAAGGCTGGTAGGAATTCTGCTGAACAGAATCTCCAGGGAAAACACAGCAGCAAACTAAAAGTGTCATTGGATTGTCAAGATGCCTCACTGCAATAAAAGATCAATAAGAAGAGTAGCAAGTAGGGACTTTACTGTGAGTGGAATGTAAAGCACATACTGGCAAAATGCTTCTGCTTTTAGTCTTTTCATTAATGGAAGTAGAAGTCTATCAAGAAGCATTAGATTCTGTGCCATTGTCTACCCAAGCTGTCTGTTGCGGGGGCATCACAGTACAAGGAGATTTGACCTCAGCTTCTTGAGCGTCTTCTGCACCAATTGGGTAAAGATCAGTAATTGGCAAGGCTCCCACAGTTGAAACCGAGGTAATAGTTCTTACCCATCGAGCTAGCTGTATTTCACTGCCATATCTGGCCCTGGGAAGGTGGAAGTGCCTTGTGCGCTACACCCATATTGTCAACTTGTGTTTCTTGCTCATGTACTGAAAAAGAGCATGTACAGAGTGGAAACTTAAGCTTGCCACAGATCATGTTTAATCTCTGGGGGTTGCTCAGTACTGTATTTGTACTTGTGCCATACCATGTATTTTAAACATGCTGTAAACAACTGTTTTGGTTTAACTATCCTAATGTTCTTTCTTCCACCATAGCAAAAGAACTTTCTCTCCTGTATCTTACACAGATATCATTGCAGCTTGGCCCTCATTTTGACTGTATATAGCTGTGCACAGTCAAGTTAGTAATACTGAGTTAGAAAACCAGTGAGTATAGGGTTGAGTGTGTGTGTATGTATTTCATATATATTTATATAGATATATATGCACACAGAGCTGTTTTGGGGCTTTGAAAGAGTACATATCTATTTTTATGTATACATGTATATATATGTACATGTCATCTGTCTTCCCCACAGTGACTTTTTAATGTGAGCATAAGAGCAAGTATGACCACAGAGGGTCATGTTGCAGCACTGCTGATCAGTTTGTTGCCCACCAGTCCCCATTGGAAGCTCAAGGGGAGGGAAATTATTGAAACAGAAAACAGCTAAAAGAAAGTTAGATACAACAAGCTGAATTCACAAGTGTCCTTTAAAATTCCAGTGGATTCTGCTGTAGAAGATTATATTCCTATTTTTCCCATCACCTGCAAGTTCTGCATTATAGGTTGTGCATTGCTGGGAAAGTTTAAAGGTAAAAGTTAATAAAAGAGAATTAAGGAAAGAGCTATCTTATTCTGTGCCTGACTGTGCTGAGAAATTGATTTGATGAGGAATATGCCTATATAAGGAAAGGTTCCTGATTCATTTGCTGAGCTTGAAGAAACAAGTAGCCATTCTACTGACTGCAGTAATCCTGCCTTTCTCTGCACATGCTGGTAAGGTGAGGTGAGGCAGATAAGCCATTACCATATGTGTAGATGGATAGATGGAGTAGTTGCCTATGAAGCCATAGCTCATTAATCTTTGCACTCTTATGGACTGTTAGAGTGTGTCTTGGGGTAAATGAATTGCCAGGTTAACCAGCTGCAGCTGTGAAATGCAGACATATTCAACTAGACATGATCTTGGATATAAGAAATAGAGCTTTGCATCCACCAGAGTCAGTCCTTTCTCCTATTAGTACCAAAGCAAAAGGGTGCTGTTGTTTCTTGTAACAATGCAATATACTACTTAAACTATTGGGTGGAAATCTGGATTAGTTCTTAGATTCAACTAATTTAGAAATAAACTAAGGCATATTGCTATGCAGTAGCTGTATTTGAGTCTGTGATCACAATAGCAAAATATTTAGCAAAATTGAAAATGGAAATAATTGAACCACCTTCAGACTTCTAAAAGTTTTTTTCAAAAAGAGATAAATCTCAAACATTCCAGTGTTCCTAGAAATGATTTCAAGATTCTTATTGTGCATGAAATACAATAGGTTTATTAACTATTCCAAAGAATGCTATACAAGAAAGTCAATTTTCTGATGTGCTTTTTTCCTCCTTAATCTGAGCTGTATGTATGCTACTGCAGCTTCAAAACATCTGGGTACAGCAATTTTTTTCTTTTCTGCACCTGCAAGTGTAAGTACACACATAAACAAAAAAGAAATTAAATCTTTCACAGAGCTAGAGAGAGAGGAAAAAACCCAACCAGCCATGAAGCTCAGGGGAGCAGTATGACAAGTGCTGAGCTGTAAACAAGCTTGAAAGGGATTTAATTCTTATGACAAGCGCCAGTGGTAGCATCTCACATGGACTCGGCATATGCACACATTTCAGAAGAGGAATCACAGAGGACTTAATGCAAATATAAAAAAGCTCAGAGCACATCAGCCAATACTGTTCTAAAAATAGCTCCCAAATCAGGATGAGCTAGGGTTGTAATTATCTTGAATTTTGAGAATTTTGCCACTTGTAAGAGGGTTTGGGATTTATATCTGTGCTATAATTTCATATAAATATAACATACAAACTGCAAACTCTTTGGGGCTTGGATTGTGTCATGTGTTTGTAGGACAGGTACAAGACATAGTTGGATGCTGTTTTAGGGTCATAGTACAATATAAAGACTAATAGCTGCTGTGCTGAATGATAAAAGAGCTTATTTTTGGTCAGAAGCTTCTTTTTTGTTGTTTGTTAAGGAAAGAGAACTGAGATGTAGTTTGGTACCCAAATTAAATTTTAAAAGCCTCTTATGCACACTTATTACAGTCATGTCCTTTTTCTCTCAAGTATGGTGGTAACTGCCTCATTTCTCTAGCAGCTTTCTGGAAAGCACCTACTGTGAACCATGCCCTGCAGCCTCTACTCGAGCACGCTTCCCCGTGGCAGTTGCTGAGCTAGTGCTGCAGGATGTAGCCGGGTTTCACATAACCTTCAGGTGGGTTTGAGAAAGGAGGATATGCTCCCTGGGCACCAGCCCTTGCTGGACCTGTTTACAAAAGAAGAGCAGTCCTTTATTTGTTTTAGATCTTCAATAGAATCCAGCTGTTGCCTTTAATTTTTTTCCTTAGCCTGCAATAAAATATTTTAAAGGTTGAGTTTACTAGCAAGGGTTAATGATCCCTAGAGGTATGGTTTCAGCATGTCTCCTAGACAGATAAATGCTATTGTGTTGGGCTATGCTTAGCTTTGTGATTATAAAAGCAAAAAAACATTTTAATTGTAATTTAGACTTCATAGCAGGAGAGGCAGTCTCTAGGAAAAGAGATTGTCTTTGTTGAGCTACTACAGATTGATTTCTAAATCAAAAGCAACGCTAACAGTGAAAGGTGGAAAGTGGGTGTCTGATGAAACCATTTAGCTGATATTTCCTATTAGAAGAAATTGTGCTTATCATGGGCTACTCTAGGAATGTGATGGGAAATTTTTGTAGGTCTCACACCCAGTCCTTGTTCACTTAGAAGATTGATAATTGGGAGGGAATGTTATTCTCTATAAAGCTCTATTATTTTTTAAATGATCATAACTTTATTGTTAAAGACTGAACTTCAGATACAATTTTATGATACTTATATTTCTATTTTTAAATATGTGAGTGTTTTCATGGGGCTGTGTGAATTGGATGTGCAAGTTAGCTACTCTAGCATAAGTACTCAGTGTCTTAACGTAAATATTTCAGTGTGAATGTAAAATGGTAAGTGATTGAAAATGGCCTAGTTTTCTTCTATTTGTGTTCTTGTTTGTTTTTTTTTTTAATATCATGACTTTTTTATTTCTGGCAGTTTTCATTTAAGAAAAAGTAAATATAAATGAAGATGTGAATTTAGTGTCCTAATAGCCATATTTCTAGGGATCTTTAATGTTTTACTGATCAGTATTACCTGGGTAGAAGAGCAGAATATCATAATCAATTTCTGCAGATGACTAGAAAGAAAAACTTATCTACTTTTCAGTCAATAGTAAAATGCAGAGAGAAGTGCAAATAGTTCAGACCTAGACCTTCTATCCAGCATTTTTAGAAGTTCCAGAAATCAAATCTAAATAAGGATGCAAATGTTGAGGTAAATTCCTATTCAAGCATCCCTGAATCTTAAAATCTCAGAGCTGCTCTTATTTACTGTGCCGGGATTAAGATGTGTTCAAGAATAGAAATGTATATAGACTACGAACAAGATTGTGATAGGCTGCTGTACCTTTGAGGTTTCTAGTAGCTTCATCTCTTTCTGTACCTGGTGATGCCCAGGTGTGGACTTAATAATTCTTAACAAAAAAGACCCTGCCTCTCCCTAAGACTAGTCTTAAAGTAAAGAGTAGTTATGTGAACCTGGTTATATGAGATCCGAACCCTTACACCAATGAAAAGGCAACTATATATTATGCTGTTGTATTCTATAATGTCCTTATAGCAGTAGCCTGAGACAGATAAAATATGCATATGTGGTTGGTGTTCTACTGTGTTACTCAAGAGCATGTTTTGTTTAATTTTATAATATTATTGACCTGAAATTGTTCTGTATGTCTCTTAAAGGTAGAAGGATGGATTCAGAAGAAGGGTTGTTAGGTGAGAGGTAGTTAACTTGTTCTCCTTATTCTTGAGTGCCTTGTAGCTGTAATGATGTATGTCAGGCTCTCCTCTGCACCCTCAGTTTCTTCTCTTTAGTGGTCAGGGTGACCAGTAAATGAGGAGACTCTGAGCCCATCCTACTGTAAATGCAACTGGTCCTTTTCTAATATTCCTAGTGAAAAGACTGCTATTCCACAGTAGTGAGGAGAATTTATATAAACAAATAATATTCTACAAGAGGGTCCCCCATTTTCTGTGATGAACAGAAAAGAGATGATTAAATATAGATGTTGTCTACTTCAGTATTGAACCTAGCTGAGTGTTCTAGCATGGTGAGTAAAAAAAGTAAGTCAAGAACCAGCTTTTTTGAATAGCTTTTAATGTAAATCTAGCTTGTACTGCATTTAACAGAGTAAGATGGTAAGTCTGTGCTTTTAGACCTATGGTTGCATATATTGTTTTGTACCTTCAGAAAGTTAAAAATACTACATCTTACTCTGTTTCTTAAAAAAAAAAAAAAAAAAAAAGTAAAAGACAAACTCATTTTGTATGATAAAGACTACATTCACCAGAACACAAAATTATCCATACCACACTGGCTGAGTTTAAACCCTACTCCATTAATTTCAACCCTCTGTGGATGCTGAGACCGAACATCAGTAACCTGCAAGACTTCTATTCTTCTAATTCCCATTTGGGTATTTTAATGTTGACAGCTGTTAAAATTCTCAAACTGGAGCTTCACATCCATATTCCCTTCCTCACAGACACCTGTAATGGGACTCATCTGTTTTCTTTGTTATTCCCTCTGCTCATTTAAATGTAATGTGCATTTCTCATCGCACCCCTGGATTAACTTTAATATAAATGGCTAAAACACAGATACATTCACACACATTTATCCCAGAAGAACAAAATGAGTGTGATTGCGCTCTTGAATATGAAGCTGGGTAAAAGATAATAAAGAAAATGCCATACTGTAATATTTATGCATTCCTTTAAAACAGAAGCAATTAGTATTATGTGGCCAATAAGGTAGGCCCCCTTGAAGCTTGTCCTTTTGTTTTCATGTTCGCTCTGCCCACAGAAGTGACCAAGTGAAGATACTCATTCCATTTATACTTTAGGGTGTTTTACTACCAGACACAGAATCACCCCTTCCTATCTTCCTTCCTCACACTGTTATGTTAGCTGGAGTCATGGCTTTACTGATGTTTTCTGGGGAGGAATTAGCCGTATTTTGTACAGGACCGCATGATACTGCTTCAAGGTTCATTCATTTCCAAGAGCTGCCTCTCCCGTAAAAGCCTAGCAGGAATGGGAGGTGTTATTGAACCTCATGTTGGACTGGGATTGCTATTGAATGAGTCCTGCCTGCCTCGGTGCAGCTGCAGTCCAAGGTGCAGCCCTGTCCTCGCAGCTGAGTTAACCAAAGGCTCCTGGGTGCAGTGACTGGCAAAGCTGACACTGGGTGGCTGTCCAGGCTGGGAGCGAGCCCAAGGAGGAAGCTATTAAAGCTTCCTGTGAGCTTCCTGTTTCCACGGCTACATTCCTGGCAAAACCCCACTCGGTGTGTTTAAGGCCGAGCTGGCGCGTCGTCACGGCGCTGTGTTGCCCACAGGGATCACCGCATAGATGCTGCTCACAAATTAACAGTATAAGATTAGCTGAGATGTCATGAAGAATCTAATCTTCAGAAGATGCGTGCTGCATTGCTGGTCAAATTAAATTTTTGTAGGAAATCAGGCTTGTATGTATTTTAATTCCCTTCCCCGGTAAGCAGGGAGCAAAAGAATGACTTAATCCACACAAATCAGTGTTAGCTCCCTCTGTACAGCTGCTCGTCCAGTAGCAGCAGTGCCGCCCCCTTAGCGGCAGGCGAGGCCGGCTGCCACCGTGCCCGGGGATGGCGTCTGCTCCCGCGGCCTCGGCGCGAGGCCAGCAGGCCGTTTTCGCAGCAGTCACGGGCGGCTTTGGGGATAAAGTGGTAAACAACGTCCATGCCTGTATGGAGTTTTGGTCCTTGGAGCTGTTGGCAGGAACTGGTGTTACAAAAGGCTCCAGTAGCTGCTCTAGTGGTTTTGTGGTGGGAAAAGAGTAGTGCAGGGACAAGGGGTAAAAGATTCCGTTTGAGCAAAATCAACTGTGGTCTGTCCTGGCCCTTTTGATTTTATCTACCCAGGGAACAAGAAATAACATCCTGCTATTTGAACTGGGCAGCTTCCATCTTTTAGCTCCAACCCTTCTTGTCATGGTTTATTTTCACAAGAGCTGCATGTAGAAGCTCAAACCAGGTTTATATTGACACTTCTTATACCTGTTTAAGCAAAAAAAAAAAAAAAAAAAAAAAAAAAAAAAAAAAAAAATTGTACCGGGAGGCTGGAAAAAAGGAGGATGTTAATGGGCATAAAGCAAAATTATGGAAGATAAACCTCTTTCTAAAATTCACTCTTAATGACAATAAGGTGAAACAGAAACAATTAGTACTTTTAGCAGATATAGAAGCAAATCAATTCTCTAATATCCGTTCCAATATTTTAATTTGTGAGGCATTTTCCAACCATGTAAGCAGAGTTTAATATTTAAAATGTACATAGATAAGCTGCAATCAGATAGAGAAAAAGATTTCTTGTTGAGGAGTGCTGATAATGTGTTACCAAAAATTTCCTGCAGCATGCTTTGTGTAAAGAATGAAAGTATGTTTTGAGTCCAGTTTTATTTTGGATGGTGAGAAATTCCACAGACCTATTGTATGTGCATATTTAATTAGGATTTTTTTAACTTTTTTTTAGGAATTCTTTTTGTGTCATAACTTAAAAGCAAGAGGAAGAGAATGTACAGTATCTAATAATAAAAATCTTGGCTATCTTTTAACAGGTAGTAAAAAATCAGGTTAGTACAAAGATGTTACTTGTGCATCAAGCATAAAAAATATGTTGTTAAAATGTGTCAAAATGTTCTGTAATGAGAAAAGGTATATAATATGTACAAGGCAGTGTAAAACAGTTACTAATACCTTCATTACTGTCTGTCAAAAAACCACAGTCCTATCAGTAAGTGAGCTTGGAAGTAATGGGCTTTACAGTGATTTCTAGGCATAGAAGATACAGTATTAGGCTTCAAATTTCAACGCAGACATTTTGACAATAACAGCACGAATGTGTTAGATGCCAAAAGGATTTGGGGAGTGAGAATGTTTCTGATTTTTGTTTGTTTTTTGAATACAAAATACGTTGTGAAAATTAGTGCGTTCTGACCAAATGTCTGTTGAAAATTGTGTAACAACCAGCATTATTCTGGACTGTAGAATTCAACCTACTAATTACACTTTTAGCAAGTACAGTATTTGGGGGCTTTGGCCTTTCGAAATTAATGGACCTCTTTGTCTTGCTTGAGGCATATCAGAACTTATTACCGTGAACAAAATGCTGACCCAACCACTGGTTCCAGGACATGATTCTGGTGCCTCAGCATAATATTTTGAAGCTCTTTCCAATAATAAATTACTGTTTTAATGATAGTTCTGCTAACATATGGTAAATGGAAAACATTCTTTGTAGATTAAGCAACATAGTTTCCATTAAAAACTTACTATTGTTTAGTCCTTACAAAGGTTTAACCATGAAAGTGTTCAATTTTTGTACTTTCTGATGATTTACTTAACACATTCCTCCTTTCTCCTCTAAACTATAATCTGTATTAGAAATACTATTTGCTCATCAGGGTATCAAATCTTAAGTTATATTTACTGTTATTGTTGTTTTAAATCTGTATGCAATGTTTTATTGAGAAGCTATGAAAGCAGACTTTCTGATAAATTAGTTTTGTGCATGTTGACATAATAGGCAATTTTTAAGTGCTAGTCAAAACTGACAATATTTAAACAAAAGAATTTGACAAAGATGAAATAAGAAGCTTCTCAGAGTATTATTGGTGGGGAGTAGTTTTTAAAAAGCAGGTTTCTGACTTTTAACAGCCTCGTTATTTACCAGTTTGGAATACAGCTAGCCTGCTCTCGATACCTGCTTGAGCTTCCTGTTCTTGATGGTGCATCTGATCGTGCAGTTAGCATTTGCTGTTGAGAGAATCCTCACTTCTGTACACAGCGCAGGATCGGCAATGGCTGGAAGCATGACGACTCTGGTAACATGAATATGTATCCATAGGATCCATCAAAAATACGTCTCTTGCTGAAAACATCTCATTTTGTTGTGCATGCTTTGAAAGGCAAATTTTTTGTTCCATGGTTAAGGGTTGAGGCCTGAGACATAACAGAGGTGGGGAAGATGAAGGATTATTTTAAAAGGCATATCCAAAGCTTTGGTTAACTTATGCCTTTTTTAATATACAGTTTAAATTTTGGTAGCTAAATTCTGGTAGATTTGTGTGCATGTACTTGTTCAAAGCAAGGTCAGTTATTGAATGAATTGGATGATTTCAGATTGAATTCTGGCGCCATCATCTGTTGACAATGTATAATTCAACACAGGCAGCTGGGGACCCTAAAACATCTAAGATTACACTGTTAGTTATTTGCTTAACATCCAGCTTTAGGCAAAGAACAAGTTTTACAGGGAGGAAATAATGACAGAATAGCATCTATGAAGTTAATTGTACCTAACCATCTTATGTGAAAAGTTTCAAATGATCCTGCAATACATCAAGAGTTCTTGCTGTAGTTTTATTTGGAAACTTCTGTTAAGTTTTGTTTTGGTAAAATATTTCTCTGACCTGTATATACACAACTGTTTCAAAGTCATTAACACTGATTTAATTCTGCTGTTCTAGGAACTGCAGCTAAAACTCCCACTGACTTCCCTGGGAATCCTCTTTTCCACCAGAGTTCTGTGTTCTCATAGATATTTGCATCTGCAGCAGGAGGTATGTTTGATTTCTTTGTTTGTCCAAAACTGTGTAATTCAAGAGGTCATTGAGAGATAAGTTTAATAGAAGTCTTATTTTTTGGTAGTGGATGCATGAATGGTAGCTGGGTTTTTCAAGTTCTGATGCCACATGGTCAGTATCTTTCATAGCCTCAGTCTCAGCCTCAATTTAGCAATTTGATGTTCTGTGCAGGAAATGCCAATTGATATTTATCAGAATCCAGGAAAAGAAGTGGGACTGATGTTTGGGGTAAAAGAATCACGATTGTCAAAATAATGAATAATACTGAGTTACGCCTCAAATGTGAATGGGTAGAAGTCTTCTACCCAAAGATACTTGCCCCTAGGTGGATCCTTTTCCCTTAACAGCTAGTGAAGAGAAAGGCTTACAGCATCTCACCCCCAGCAGACACTTCCAACGACAGTCATTCCATTGGCAGTAGCAGGACTTCACACAGACTCTGCTAGAGATGTTGCCAGCCACAGGTCTGAACTTTGTAAGGCAGATTCCGCACAACATATCTCTACTGCTGTTGGGCCTTTGCTGCAGAGATAGAAATTCCAGGGTGAATATACATAGTTTGCTTCACACACGACAGAAGGTTGTCGTCTGAACAGGAGTTACTTTAAATATAAGATACAAAATGAATGAAACTCATGCTGGAAGCTGGCCCTGCTTTGAGCAAGGGGTCAGAGCAGATGACCTCCAGTGGTCCATTCCAGCCTGCAATTCTGTATGGATGTTCCTGGCATTAAAGTAAGTGCTAGTCATGATTGTGTGGCATTTCTGAGGTGGGACTCGGAGGGAAAGATTTCTCGTGTAATATTTGCAGGATTTCCATGTTATAGGGGATCATTGGCAGCCAAACAGATACATAGCATTTATACCTCAACAACAGATCTGTGCAGCACAGTAAGCTGCTCAAGTGAACTCAAAACTTGTCACTGATTTTTTGCACTCTTAATCTTCCTGTTTATTCTGTGCTTCATTAAAGTCAATCTCTCCTGGACAGACTGTCACTCAGGCTAGACCTGTCCTGCTGTCTGCAGTCTCTGGGGAGGGCCCTTCATCCTGATAAATGGTCTATTAGGAGAGCACATGTCAGAGAGAAGCACTCCTTGAAGCTAAATAGATTAGAGTCTCTTCCCTTGGAACAGTCTCAGTGGAATGGGGTAGGCATGATCATTAAAGAGGATTTAGAATGAGAAGACACTTTTTCCTCAAGACACGGAATTGCTGTTAGTTTAGGATGATACAGATTAGTTCTAGTAAATGTATGAAGAGAAACATCTCAGAATTAAGCACTTGCCACCAGTATGGATGTGGTGTGATAGTCCAGAGGCTACCAAACTCCACACAGTGCCCACATTGGAGCTGAGAGAGCCTTTTGCAGTGGAGGTTTTACTATCACAACAACAACTGCTGGCATCGAACTGCAGTATTAGAAAAATGCTTAATGATCTTATACTGCAGTTTGACAGCTGCAGTTTACGTTAGTGGACCCAGTGTAATGACCAGCAAACCTCCCACGAGGGGTGGGTCTTTCTGCTGCTTACAGGTTGCTGCATCATGTACCTCCAGGTGGGGTGTTTTGGGTGTTTTTAGTCATTGCTGCCCTGTCCTTAACCCTGAATGGCCCTGGGCTCACCATGTTAGCAGCAACATCCAAAAAAATAATAATAATAATTAAAAAAAAAAAACTTATGAATGGAAAGGCTGTCCTTGAAACCTGGTGTGTAATAAATGCATTTACAAGTGTGAGGCATCGCATTCCCAGGTGCTTCCAGCTCATCCCCTGGTGCTGCAGAGAAACATCTAGAGTCTCTGTCAGCACCAAGGAGGGTGGTGCTGACACCATGAAGTCCTTACTGTTGGTGTTGGCACCAAAAAGGTACCAAAATTCTTATTTTCTGGAAGAACGTCTTCATGGAAAAGTAAAAGAAATTGAATAAAGTACCCCCAATAAAGTAACGAATGGCAAATTCAATGTTACTTTCAATCAAAGACTTAGCAAATGATAAATTATAGATTTTTTATAATAGTAATAAAAAGCAACAAGTCTAATAATGTGTGTTATAAACTCATGTAATCACCTGACATAATTGTTCCCAAACTGCTACTTGGTTTTTACAGCAGTAACATATGCTCTGTCTGCTGGGAAGATTTGGTAGACAATGGCTACAATGATGGTACAAAAGTTGAAAGAGGTAATGCAAGAGAAAGGGAATTCTAGAAGACTGTTTTCAGCTCTTTATTAATATTTATTTAAATGCAAATGTTTCAGCTGAAAAAGAAACCCCCCAAAAATCTGATAAATATTCAGTAGCCTTGATGGATTCATGAATGTGAGACTCAAGTTATGGGGACCTTGAGTCATTTCCTGGAAGTTGTCCAGGAAAACGTTTTTTTTATTTTTTAAAGTAAGAAGACAGAGGAGAGCAAACAATAAAAATGAGTCAAGGTTTAGAAGGCATTTTAGAGTCGTCTAAGCTGGAGCTTTAAAACTCTTCTTTTAAAAATAAACCGTGTGGATGTTGTTTTAATCTATTTCCTTCTGTTATCCTCAGGCAGATGTAAGCAGTACTGAATTCAGACAGCTATAATTAATGCCGCCCTCTGCTTTGAGATCTGTGAATGCAAAGTGCCTATAAAGGCATCATATGTTATTGTTAGAAAAAAAAGGGCTTTTTGTTTGTTTTTCTTTTGGGGAGGAAGGGTTTGGGGCTTTTTTTTTTTATGCCCCTCGGTACGTGGTCATCAGGCACCACTGCAGTCGTGAGCGCAGGATGTGCACATATTCTATTAGAATGTCTAGTTTAATAGTCTGGTTTATATCAGGGGAAGTTGCCTTCTCTGGACTGAGATCATGTCCCGAGGCACAGGGGATGCAGAATAGGTGCAGAAGTTCATTTTACCTTTCTGTCCTTTTGCAAATCAGGGCTTGCACTGTGTGGCTCTCACTCCCAGAGCAAAATGCATGCTCCAAGTGACAAAAAAAAGTCCACAGCACTGACCTGTGGCTCATTTAATATGTTTGGCAAGCAGATGTAGTAGACAGAAATAATTATGGGCAGAAATGCTTCCACGGTAGCCATTAAGCAACACTGTGGATTACCTACAGTAAGTTAGACACTCTAGGCTTATGAAAGAGCCCATAAATGAGTCAACTCTTGCATTTCTAACGAGTATGTTATATGTTGGTTCTTTGACTTTTACTGAGATTAAAACTTGACTCATTAAAAAGTATCACTCTTTCAGCAAAAATATTATCTGAAAGTTCTCTACAAAAAAAAGCTTTGGTGTAAGCTGTTTCATGGCTTTATGTATCTTAATTATTGCAACTACTTACACTTAGAAGATTAATAACTAGAAAGAAAAGTTACAGAAAACAGTTTACAAGAAACATTACTTGGGTGTAGCTAGAGATGACCAAAAATGTGTAGTTTGGTATTTTTTAATATATTGGTGAGGTTTATTCTTATATTTTTAAATATTTTTAACATATATAATTCTGAATTTATGACAAGGGCCTTACCTTTGCAAAATGACATAAATTTAAACTTAAAGTTACAAAAGCATAGATGGGTGAGGGGTGGGAAATTTCATTGTATCAGAAAGTAGCAGAAAAAAAACTGTCCAAGTTTATCTTCGCGTACCCTGTAAAATTCCCCAGGTCACCAAATTTCAGATGATGGGCCCTTATAAAACCACCAAGAATGTTTCTAGACTGGGAGAATGTTTCTAGGCTGGGAAAACAAAGTTGTTTAACAAGTGGTGCTCATCCACTAGGATCACAAATTCTTACATGGGCTACAGAAAGGTTAAGGTAAAGATCTTCCAAAGAAGGACTTTGTAGCCACCAAGGACAGAAGAAGGAAAAGGAAGGGCTAAAGAAAGTTAATGCAGATTTGCCATAAGGCAAGATGATAATACTTGAACATTATGAACTGCAGAAATTCCACGAACACATATTTAAACATTTCCATGAACACATATTTTAAGCATTTAATCTATTTTACAAACTTATGTACATTCTTCTGCTAAATAAGATGAATTGAGATTCAAGAAGCAGCACATTCTGACAAATCTCCTCCTAAAGGCATCCATTAATATAAATCAACAGTAGCAATTTTGTTTGATCATTTATTTGCAAGAATCATTAAGGTTTATTAGCATAATTATTCCCTGTGGGACTTCATGTCACATAAATGAAAAATGGCATTATCAATATTTAAAAGATAAGTATGTAATGTTCAGAGTACTTAAGGAGTGCTCTGCAGGTGGTGTCCAGCTGTAGCAAATTAGATTAGGTTTGATTTCTAAATTATAGAAATATAACTTCAGTATAATTGTTTATTTCAAAAATACCAACATTTAGCTTATTGTACAAGGAATGCAAACTGCTTTTTATATACTAACTGTACACAGTTCCTCATCATCATTACAGCAAGTATAGATTTGGCTCCTGAGCGCATTCCTCGGAGCAGAGCGGAGCCCCAGGCCGGTGGTGAAGATGTTTGTGGAAGGCTGACCCCATCCTGCCCGCCACCTGCTGGGGAGGCGCTTCGGGCTTTCTGGGCAGAGGCAAGCGGAGAGTGTGCGGGAATAAGGTATGGCAATCCGCGGGAGGTCAGGTGAGCTCCTGCGCGCGGCTCACCTGTTCCGAGGAGCAAGGCGCCTGCGGCCGCGGAGCCACAGCTGGCGCGAGGGCTCTCCCCTGCGCGTCGCCCTGGGGCCGAGCGGCCACTGGTGCCCCATGGTCAGACCTCACCGTAGTCTCCCAAAGAGACCTGGCCGTAACCAGGGCAATTTGCCAGTTCGTTGTTCTGGAGTTTAAAATTGCTGTTTTATCAGCAGTGAGATGTATCATTAACCATTGTGTACTCTTCTCTACAGGCTCCTGAATAAAACGTCAGGGAATTCCCTGAACAGGCTCAGGGCCGTCCCCAGGTGTCCTAGCGCGGGGCCGGGAAGCAGAGTCTGCAGCAGCTTCTGAGCTCTTCCGAGGCAGCCCGGCAGCATGAAGTGCCTGGGTGAGAGCTGCACCCGGAGCAGCAGGGGTCCCGCATTCACATCATGCTCAGCCCTTTGGGGGATTGATGCAAGAGTTTATTTTTATTATTGCCTTTCAGATGCCTTTTCTCTTAGTTCATTGATTTTGTAGCTTAAGGTTGCAGTTGCGGATGGGTTTGTTAAAGGTTGTGTTGCTAAACTCTGAAGTTTGAAAGTGTGATCTTCCATCTGTCTTCTCCCCCTCTGCTGTGCTCCACTTCAGAGTTCCTCAGCTTTTTAATTATTCAGGAATCTTAAACTGAACTCTTGGGGTTTTTGTGTTTGTCAGTATCTTGCAGGAAGGGAAGGAATTCTCTCTTAAGTGTATTTCGTGGTGCTGTCTTTCACACTTAATGTTAAAAAATGGCCTGACACCTGGGCTAGGAGGTTGCAGGAGAGCAGGCAGTGCAGGGAGCGGGTGCAGCCTCCCTTGACTAGGCACACACCCCACTGCACCTCTGGGGAGAAGGTGAAAAGGAAAGTTTAGTATTCGGCAACTGTTTCTGTACACGTTTTGTTCAATCTCCATAATGATGAATCTCCTTACTCTTTAGTAAACTAAATGCAGCTTTCTTGGATGGCTTTTACAAGCAGAAATTTCATGCTTACAATCATCTGCATTCTTGTTGAATGAATTCAGTCCTTTTGATAGAATACGATATGAATTTTTCTCTTCAAATGTCTAGGGTTATTTCTTTTTTTGACTGTGATTACGTGAGAAAAGCTCTTGTGCAAACCAAAAATGCTGTTATAGCAGTGATTTTTGCAATAATCATTATATACAGAAGTAATATATTTGTTTTATCTGGGACATTGCTTTAAAACAAAATGGTTGCAGGCAAAGCAGGTTTGCCTGGTAGTTGCAGCTTGGCTTTTCCCCAGTGCTTGCTCTTTTGATTAAAAAGAGCATGGTGGACATGGCTCTCTAATTGTTTTTTAATCATTAAATGCTAGCAAGGCTGTGCCAAATGCACAAGAGAAATGCCCCGCTCCGTAACCCCAGCAGAAGTGCTGGCCAGGCAGCCAGGTGGCAAGACAGCGCGGGCGTTTGCACAGGCGTTTCCCAGCTCCCCGAACGGAACGCGCTCTCGCGCTGGGTGTCGTGTGCGACCTGGTCGATGTGGATGCTCTAATTGCTGTCTTTTATTCATGATGCATCGAAGCAATTCACCTGCTT
Organism: Nothocercus julius; assembly: GCA_013398735.1. NCBI lineage: Eukaryota > Metazoa > Chordata > Aves > Tinamiformes > Tinamidae > Nothocercus > Nothocercus julius. The sequence goes on from VZSV01000070.1 coordinate 2,898,479, forward strand.
TGGAGATCAAAATAAGGAATCAATAAGAAGCAATATAAGACATAGGGCTACAACACTACAAAGCCGCATAAATGATGTTGGCAGAAAGTGTCAACTGGGGAGGGATGCAGAAGTCATGAACTTGGTATTGTTTAGAGCAGTGAGAACGGGAGAGAAACTGCAGATAGAGAAGCACCCAAAGAAGGAGTGAAAGGAGCAGCCTGCCACTTGGAACAAATCCTGAACGGGTAGCTTTAGGCTGGCAAGAGGTTTATATTGTGAGTGAAGAAACTGTGTCCTGATTCCCCATTTTTGTTCTGCAGATTCCAAATGAATTTGGTCTTCATGTTTCAAGAAGCACTTACGTTTTCTAGTCTTGCTAGTGTGCAAAGAAATGACAAGGATTGTGAGGAGGTAAGAGACTGATGGATGAAAAATGATTTTGTCAGCACTTAAGCCTGGAAGGGACTAACCCATCTGCCTGCACAGAAACAGGTTTAGTTGCACTATCCTAAAATTTTTATTCTTGAACATCCTGTCTGCAAACTTACCTAGGAACTCGGTGTTATCCTGTCTATTTATTAGAAATAAAAGCAACAATTTCATGCCCAATCAGCAAAAGTGCCCCTATCTATGTCACTGGAATAAAATTATTTGAGGTCTTTGGAATGTACATATTCAGTTGTTAAAACCTGTGTTTAATCCTTAGCGAGTGCTTGGTAAATTTAAATAACTCAGTAATAAGTAGTAATAGGAAATGGTAAGAGCTGATTTTATCAAAAAAGTATGCTATGCTGTATTGCAGATACAAATGCAGTGAAATCTTTGTTATGTCAGTTTTTAGGTACACAGCTCACAGCTTTTAGTCTTCATGGATAGGCAAAGATGGAGGTCCAAAGGCAAAGAAAAACATATGTCCCTGAAAGACAAATTCTGTTCATGTCCTTGCCACAGACATCCTTTCTGGACTGAGACACTCCATTCATTCTCTTTATTCTTTGAAAATATTAGAGCTAAATATTTATTAAAACCATTGTTTCTAGTCTCTAGAAACATTGTTTCTAGTCATTGTTTCTAGTACTCCTGGTACCATGAGTACTCTTCCCAGTACTGCAAGATAATTAAAAGTATATATACTGTTAGTGCTATGATTCTCTTGGCAGAGATGGCCCCTTAGCTGCTAGATCTGCTATCCCATCCATCACTAAGATCAGGCAAAGCAAGCATTCGTTTCTCTGTGACTTATCTAGGTCTTTAGGAGATCAATAGCACTGCCCTAATGTTGCCGACTCTTCCCTGTTAATTCACATTCATCTTTTCATCCGAATAAGGCAAATTACCTCACAGAGAGGCTGTGTTATCCCCAACAGTGGTTTATAATGTTGCAAAGTCAGCATGACCCACATGTCTTATCTCAGCTGGAATGCATTTGTCACTGTTGCATGGTGTGATCATCTGCTAAAACACCCTAGAAAAAGAGGTAAACCTGCAAAATGGCTTCACCGTGTTCATTTAACAACCTTTTCTCGTGTGTACTTGTGCACACCTTAATTTTAACCCCTAATAACTCCCCCGTCGAGGTGAGCCGTTGCTCTTTACTTGCCATTTGTTAGACTGAATCTAGAATATTGCATCCCGTTTTGCATTGGTGCAGTGTAAGGGAGGTGTTGGTAGATGTGGGAGCAAGCTCAGCATGCGGTCGGGGCCGGTGCACCTTGGTGAGCAGAGGGCGCAGGGCTCGCTCGGCCTCGACAAGGGCAGATGTCGGGGACCCACCGGCAGCCCCGGTGCCTGCAGGGACGTTACCGACACCACGGGGCCAAGCGCTTTGCTGAGAGGGGAGCAAGAGAGGCAACGGTCACAAATTGTCACAGGAAAGTTTTGACAGGATATAAGGGAAGAAGATGCCTATGAAGACAGTGAAGCTCTAGAAGAGGAACCCAGGGAGGCTGTGTGGTCTCCATCCTTGAGGTTATCAAGATGTGATGGGGCAAAGCCTTGGGCAGCCTCAAGATCCCTTATAGAATCTGAAGCAGTAGGAAATGATTGGTAAAGTATTTAATTCAGTGAAGGGAGCAAGGATGGGTACATGGTGGTTTCTGTAGGGTTTCTGGAGTGTTTTCCTCTCCCTGTTCCCTGTACCAGGCAATGCCTGTGCTTAAAGGTTGCTTAGCTTTCTCTGGAATCTGCATGCATAGTGGACTTGCTGTAAGGTCCCTGTGGTTTAATTTAGGTTGAGGAAAGCTATGAGGACATTAAAGGTAAGAGTTTCTGAACACAGACTGCCATAAGGTGTGAGGATAAAAGAATTCTCCAATTGCATTATTTTCCTCTTTGTATTATAAACACACTGCAGCAACTCTGAAATGTATAGGAAATCAAAGAATAATGAGGCACAGAGGACTTGAAACCTGGATCTACTTCCCTTTGGGATCTTACTGAAAATTATTGCTGTGTTCCGTCCCTTCTGTGAGAGCAACACTATTCGCATATTCGCATACTCTGTGCTAACATAAAGATTCAGCCACTTCCTAATTTTAAATGTGCTTTGTGAACTTACGCATGGGTCTCCGCTACCTCTTTTTTAAGCAGTTTCCCTCCCACCTTTCTATCCACTTTCCTTGACATCTCCATTCACATGTTGTCCCTATTCACATTCCCTCTTTAAATTTAGAGATTTGCTGTTCTGTGCAAAGTTGAAAATGTTACATGTGTTTGAGGGTGTTGAAGGTTATTTTCCAGATGTGTGAATCTTATTGGTAAGAAAGAAAATCCCCTTGGATTTCGATAGGACTTAGAGCTGTTATGAGAGCAGAAGTCTCCTTTCCTCCCTCTTCCCTTCCACCCCGCCCTGGAGGCCGAGGCTGGCCCGGGTCCTTCCACCCTTCTGGCTTTACGGCCCGTAGCTGGGGAGCCCAGGAGCGCCTTTCTGACAGCTGCTCGCTGCGGGCG
>VZSV01000070.1:2906109-2921031 GCA_013398735.1 Nothocercus julius
AAATCTTACACAGATGCAAGGACATTAACACTGGTATTTTTAGAGTGCTGGTCAAGAGGACTGTCTTGTTTCACTTCATAGTCATAAAAATAGTATTTCTCCTTTTGTTCTGGACTTAATTTTGTCAGTCTTGAGAGACTTGTCATTTGACCAAACTGGTTAATAATTCAGACTTCACTGTCAAATGTGGAGTGTTTGTACTTATTTATGCTAGAAGATAATGACCACAGTAAATTTATGCCACAACATTCAGATAGACTGTCTGATAATCAATATAATGCTATTTATGGAAAAATTTCAGGAAAAAAATAATTTCCTTTATAGGCAGAAATTGAAAAGAGAATAAGGCAACGTATAGACCTAAGGCAAACATATGAAGAGCAATTGGCTTTAAAGAAGATAGTGCAACAAGCTATGGAAGAAGAGGAGGAAGCCTTCAGACAAGAGATGTTGGCCAAATTTGCAGAGGATGATCGTATTGAACAGATGAACGCTCAGAAACGAAGAATGAAACAGCTTGAACACAGAAGGGCTGTGGAAAAACTTATTGAAGACCGTCACAAACAATTTCTTGCAGACAAAGTAAGCGAAGTTACTTCTTACTGTTGCCTCCTGCCTGAGCTGTGCTGTTTCAGTACAACAATACTTCTCCTATGCTAAGAAACTATTACAGAGGCTGTTGTTCATTAGGGAAGGGTGACAGGGCAATTGCAGAGAATGTGCAGAGCAGCGGGCAAGGCTTGGCTTTGCTGACAACAAAGAAGCCTTTTTAGAGCTAACCTTGCTCTGCTCAAGAGTCAGTAGGCCCTGTACATCTCTGTATACATGATCTGCTCTGCAAACATCTCCTAAAGAGGTGCATGAGCAGCACCACAGCTGTTACACTGCTCGGTCACTGATGAGGGAACACTAATAATATGTGAGAAGGGGGAAAACCCAGCCTTGATTTCAGTTGCTAAATTAAATCCCTTGGATTAGCATCTGAGAAACAAAATGCTTATAGGTAGAGATAGTCATGAGATTCTATTTTGCAATTGGTAGACTTGTTTTTTGAAGTATAAATGATACATGTCATATGAATTGCAGTTTCTAGTCATCAACATGAGAATACGTGCCTGTTTTTCCTTCTCCTGGGTTAGAATATTAGGGTAGAAACAACTGACTTGGAATCAGATCTTCACTCGCTGATCCTTTAAAACAGGTTCTAGGATGAGATTAAACATTTATGTAATAGACAAGCTTCATGTTTTGCTTTTCAGAGTCTTTTCGCTTGTCTGAGATTTTTTCTAGTTACTAAATGTAGCTTGTTTAAACAGTGCTTTGTTTTTGACATGCAGTTTTTTAATCTTTTTTAAATGAATCTGCTGTGACTGGGAGTTAGTTAATCACTTGTAGACCCTGCAGACCAGGAGAGGAAACTTATTCCACTGACAAAGATTTCTATTCACACTACTGTAGATAGGGATGGAAATGAATGCTCACAGAACAGAAATTGAACAGTAATAAAAACTTGTTCATTGCAGGAACGTGAATTTGAAGAAAGGCAGCTAGAAGAGAGAAGACGAGAAAACATTCGTTTAATTGTTGAAGAAGAGAGACAGAAACTCCTGAAAGAGCATGCATCTAAGTTATTAGGTTATCTTCCTAGAGTAAGTGAATTACATTACCTTAAACGTTTGTTTTGCAGATCATTTTTCCCTTGGATAGTTTAAGGTTGCAGTAGGAATCAGCGGATGTCCTTGCTGTGCTCACAGCCTTCCTGTGCTCACTTTTGTTCTTTTCATTTGAGAAGCAGAGAAAAAGGACTCTTGCTGTACAGGGCGCAGTGACAGGGCCGTATTTCAGCACCGACAGCTCGTGTGCGACGAGCTCAAGAGTGTCCCCGTCACCCTTTCACATCCAGAGCTTTGGGGGTGTGGATGGAAGCTGAGTTTCTGATGAAGGTTTTCAGGGCTGTCATTTATCTTGACACGTTGGTAGTCATGGAGTTTGTTTTTAAAAGCAACACGAAGTACCATGGATACAAATGACTGCATTCACTTTCATAGCAAATTTCAAAGATCCAGTAATAATCTCTGTATTTTGTTTAATTTTCCCATGTGTTTCTTTACCTTATTGCAGGGAATACTGAAAGATGAAGATGACGTTAACATGCTTGGGGAGGAATTTAGGCTGGCCTATCAGAAGAGAAGTGGCAACACGGCTTGAGCAGAGCGCTGACTTTTCCCCCATCTCATCCTCTGCTCCACCACTAGATGTCATCTGGTTTCTAAGGAAAATCTCTGTTTGCTGTTGAGAGTTAGGAGTTCCTCCTTAATATTATAAAAAGGGTCTCCATTTCAAGATCAGAGTTCTAAACTGATGAGCAGCTAGTTTTATTTAAGTGTGTGTGGTGCTTTTTCCCCTCATCAATAAACTATTTGTTTATGGATTTCTCTATTACTTTACCTAAGACCATGGGGTCAGTACCACAACACCCTTAAAAAATGTTTTCTCCAGCAACTTTACAGAAACTTAAGCTAGTATAAATTCAGATGTCTATGTCAGTATGGACTATATGATTATCTTAAAATACTATTTTTATTTCTAATTTGAATGTTCAGCATTACACTATTAAAATATTAATGTACTAAAATGTAGATTTCTCATCTTGAATGACAGGTCCAAGTTGAGTTGATTGTGTCACTGCTAGTCCTGTCCTTTGTTTCTAGCAGGGTTTTAGTGTAAACAGTTGCATTCTGAGGTCAGAATCATTGTTTATTCCCTTCTCTTAGTGATAAACCTGTCACTTAGATATCTTGTTCCTTATGAATTACTCCAAGGGAAGAATCTATTGAAATAGCTGCAGAATTGCAAGAGGTTCATGCATTGCAACACAGACTTTTACAGGTTTTGTTCATTAATGTACCCACAGTACGTTCAGCTTACCTACACTCAAACTTTTATTTAGTTCTTGATTATGACGACACCATTATAATGTCTTTATGGAGGCACCGGTGAAAACAGAGCTGTCACTCCAGACTCCATCCCTAGGTAATATGTGATGGCTGGGGAAAGATTTCAGTGCGTTTTTGCCAGGCAGGGTATAAGATGTTATTGCTAAAGTTATCAACATTTCTATTAAAGAGATGTTGAAGCTTAAATTAGGCAGACAGCCTGGTTAGTTGGTGCAAGGGATTCTGTTGCAGAGAACAGACAATACTGGATACCTTCAAAACTTTTATTTTTAAAAGTATGTGACATTTTCTTTTCAAATGGATCATAGGTTGGTTTCTTCCTCTTGCAATGAGACTTTTTTGAAATAAAACATAGCCTTCCCTTTAGCCCAAATACCACCTTATCTGAGGCAATTTTTAAATGCTGAGACAGAACCCGCTGGTAACAGTTTACTTGGTGGAATATTCCTTGCATGTTCTGTGCTTGTCTGCTCACTACAAACTGGACAAATTCAGCACCAGTGCCAAAGAGACTTTGATTTCATGGGATATTGCAAACCATTTATCTATTTTTTTCTATAATTTTTTTTTTTTTAACAAATTAAACAATTTCAACATAAGCAAATTCAACACCATGAATGTATTGGGAACATACAGGTGTAATGAGCAATGGGTACTTATCTACAGTGCCAAAATGAGATGCAATCTGGCTTGTGTTTCAAGCAGAAGCTGCTTTTTCATTGAATCAAGAATTTCCCCAGTCCAGCGCTTTCATGAATTCCTCTTCAGTAAAAGAAAGCATCTTAGCAGCTTCAATATGCATCTTAAAGAAAGGAAAAGAAATTAAATTAGCTAGAAGCAGAGATTAAAATAGCATGAATGACTAATATAAACTCCTATGTAGCTGGAATAGCTAAAGGCTGCATTTTTATTTATTTATTTAAAGATACCTGCTTTGCTCTGTCATTCTGTTTTTTCATATTTGGGTATTGATGGACAGCCGGCTCTTCTAAGCTGCCATGGCTATTCATAGTTTCTTGCAACAATCCTATTTTGTAGCATTAAGGTAAGGTAGAAAATAAAAGAAAAAAATGGAGAAGGTGGAGAGGAAGGGGAGACACACTTTTTGTGCTAAATATCACAACTTCCGCTCTAGGGAATCAGGAACTGTAACTTTTCCTAAGTTCTCTGCATTACCTTACAGATAGGATACTTTCAACAGGGCCTGGAAATTACTGAAGAATATGACATTCCTTGTGGCACCTTAAGAAAATTTGTACACTTCAAGCTGATCATTATTCCTCTCAACATTAGAGCTCCCACAAAGCAAGTATGTCACTAAGATTCCTACTTAGCTTCTGCTTCTCGTGCGTGATCTTAGCAAAAGAATGCCTTGCAGTTATAAAAGAACATAAGCAGCATAAAACAAAGAGCATTAAATGGCCCCAGCAAAACAAACTACCCTCGAGAAGCAGCAGCAGCCAAAAAGCCCCAATGCTGCCCATACTCCCAATGAGGGGAGCAAACATCCCCCCTGTTCTACTCAGCCCTGTCCTCACACGAAGACATAAACTGTTACCTCTGCTTATTTAAAGGGGCAAGGAAATGTCCAATCTAGGTAGTTTTTATTTAGAATATGATTTTTTTTTTTTTTTAATGTTTTGAAGCACAGGAACCAGCTAGGGTATAAAAGGTTCTGTTTTAACATATATAATCAGCTCATAACAAAAAAAGAGGATCCAACTCCCACAGGTAATACAATACCCTGCAGTTCTGTCAAGCTCATAGTGACTTCCCTCAATCCTTTCTTAAGACTTAATATTTTCTATGAAATTCTCACTTCCAATGCAAGCAGAGAATGGGCTGAGAGAGACTGATTTGAACACCAACAACTGGCAGTTGCAAGTCATCCTACTACTGCAATTCAACACCATTTCAAGATCCTTTCTCCATCGTTTCTCATGTGGTAGCTTGTCCTGCCCTTCAAGCTACCTCTACCTACCACGCACCTCTGAATACAGCACACAGGTATCATACAAAGGGTCCAAACTACGTATTTTCCAATGGATTCGGTAAAAATCCTTGCCAAAACAGAAATGAAGCTCTTCAGGTGATTATGTATTTTGGTCACATGAGCTTTGCCTGCCCTCCCCTTCTCCTAGCAGAAGTTATAAAAGGCCAAGCCAGCACCATTCGCCCTCAGTTTCTTCCAACCACCATCGGCTTACAAGAATGAAAATTAACAGCAAGTGTTTTCTGTAAGTAGTTAACGTTTTTAATAACAAAGATAAATAATTTTCTCTACTGTATCTACCTTCAGTTCTGGTGCAGTGTTTCTTTGTTAAATATCTTTAGTCAAGTTCTGTGATGCTCCCTGAGGTTACGATTCTGACTCACAGCATTAGAGAACTATGATCCCTTGGCTCCCCTTTCAGTGAATTAACAGACCCCAGAATGCCAAGCCGGGTTGCGGACAGGGTAGATATGAGTGACTACTGCATCTTTTTCATTCTCAAACTTGAATGTCTCACAGTGAATACAAAAGAAAATCTGAAAGGACCACGCTCCTCTGAAGCGAGATCACCTCTGCTGGCAGGAAGGCCCAGGTCTCTCTGCAGAGCACGGGGCACAGCCAAAGCCCTATGGGAGAGCAGAGCTGCAAATCCTCCTTACAAGCTCCAAGCAGGACAGTCACTATGCAGCACTGTGACTAATAAATGATGCAGGTTGGCAGATACTGATCGTCCAGTATTATCTAAGAGGCACAAACTGTTATAGGAGATTTACTCACTGAGATTGTGAAATTTTTTGATTCAATCAAATAACACAGAACAGACAGAGAACTGCAGTCTTTTTTTTTTTTTTTTTTCCTCTCCTCAGACTGGTGGTAGCCCAGAAGTCTCCGCAGCCATTTTTTATAAGCAGTGAATGGCAGAAACTGTTGCAGGAAAGCAGCTATCCTGAGAGAGGTGAATGAAAATTCTCTTCAAACAGGTGCACGGTGTAGGTATAATCCTGAATCGGTGCATCATCAGGTCCAGGCTCAACTCAAGAAGGTCCAGCCTTTGCTATGAAGGACAATACTGGCAACATGCACTAATAAAACTGAGGCTGCTGCTCTTGGTCACGGGGCTCTAGTTACACAGTGTGTTACTTGACAATTGACACACTTAAAGTTGCTAAGAGAAGTAAAACAGTATTTGTCTTCTTACCTTTTGTCTCTTTAAAACATCAATCAACTTTAACTGCTTCTTAAAACCTGTCATTAGCTCTCCTTTTTGCTTCTGCAGTTTTTTGTTTTCTGTTTTTAAGTCTTCAATTGTTTTGAGTTCTTGGTTAGCTGCATCCTACCACAGAGGAAAAAGAAGAAACTTGCTATTCCTGGAAGTGGTGTTTTAAGCAATTAAGCTTGGAATACCATAACAAAATGACTAACAGTAGTCACACACGACATTCCAGAAAAGAAAGAGAATGCATCAAAATATTCTCTCGCTGAAGCCTAGAAGAAGAAAAGCAAAATTCAAAGGTAGCTATATTTATTGGCACTCCAGAGGAAACACAAGCATTAATATTGTTTGCCAGTGTTATGTATGAGGGATGTATACGTACTGCTCTCTGTTCCTGAACACATCTAATTTTCAAACAAAAGGGAAAAATACAAATAGACTANTTTTTTTTTTTTTTTTTTTTTTTTTTTTTTTACCTCCAGCATAGGTTCTAGTAGTAACAACCAGGATATTGAATCAAGCTGTTTGGTGACTGATGACAAATTAACTTTGGAATTGTCTGTGAGGGATACAAAACTTGTCAAGTTCTCCACGTTTTCTGCCTTATTCTAGCATTTTTGCGTGACTACAAACTAAAATTTGTTTGTTTTTCTAAGGCACTGTACCTTCTGACTTTGCTTCAGTTTATTCAGCTCTACTTTATACCTTTCTGCTTCTTCCACAGCCCTATTTAAGCGAACTTCTGTGGCACTCTGACTGGTTGAGGCCTGCTTTTGTGCACGCTTTAGCTTCTCTAATTCCTATGCAAGAAGTCAAAGACAAGAACAGACATTATGAATAATGACATTTAATGGATCCCATATAAGCAATACATTTACATCAAGGTTCATTCTTGAAATCCTGCTGTGGACTTTTTTGCCTGCAGACAGAATCAGTCTCTGGGCCCCCTAATTCCACTGTTACATCTGCCTCTTTCTTTCTAGAAAATCTCGACAATCTATCCTTCTAATTTTTAACGCTCTCTTCAAATATTGTGGAGCCAATCATGTAAGAAAGACCAGAGACTAACAAGAAAACCTTCTGTGCTCTGTCAGAAAAAAATGAACACCCAACCTTGTGACAGATTTTGGAACAGAAACTAGTATCCCCAGCCGCTTTTCCTCTGTGATTCTTTTGACTCTTTCCAAGATACTACCACAAATCACTACTTAGCGTTAAAAAGTTAAGTCTAACTGAAGGTGGCTGAGGGCGATAACTACTTCATCTAGGAGACAGTAATTCAAGTGTTTATGGGAACAGTGAAAACAGTTCCCTCTTACCTCTGACACTAGCAGTTCACAGTGCTGCGAGCAGGAAAATGAGAAAGAGAAGGCTGTCACATCTTGACAGCTTTATGGAAAAGCTGTAGACTTTTTTTCTTATTAAACCTATCAAATTTTTAATTTTAAGTTCAAAAAGACAGGTTCATTTAACCAAAATGGGGCAGAGAGGAGGCTTTTAAGCCTTTACCAGCAACATATTTTGTTCCTGAGCAATTGTTGCATTATTCTCAGTTCCACCTGAGCACTTGTGGTCGTTAATTTAAACTTCCACATCACTTATCCTATAAATATGTTTTTAATGTGCTTATATTGTACCTTAAGTAAATGTCTAATTGAGAAATCTGTATGGCAAAAGCATATTTGAAAGAAGGGACACCTCCTGAACACTGGAGAGATGATCAGCTGTGTACGAGCAGCGACACAGTCTGTCTGAGGAAGTTATGGAGACTGCTGCCACTGAAGGTTTTAACAACAGGCTGAACAAACTTATGTCCAAGGTGGTTCAGGTACAATCCATCCTGTTTTGGTTTAACACAAAGGACTAAACGACTTTGTAAAGTCTCTTAGCCCTATTTTTAATTAGCTGAAGAGTAGAGTAACTATGCAGTTGTTTTGCCTGATAGAATCAACAGCTAAGATACCTACTTAAGTGATCTGAAACCTCAAAGCAACCACAAAAAAAAAAAAAACACTAACACTTAGTATATTCTCATTTTAAAATTTCAGCATTACTTACCATTAAGATGAAAGCTTTCACTGTTGCATTGCAATATTTAATGGAGGTATAAATAACATTTTGTTAGGCTACAGCTTGTGTTCAGTTTTCCACAAATTTTTAAATGATGCGGTAACCCACTTATATTACATGTTTGATTTTGAAGTCAATCTCTCTAGATCTGAGTAATTAAAGACGAAACACATGCTGCTCCTAGATTAGGTTCCAAACAAACAACGATGAGCACTTCAGCCATCTGCTGTAACTAGGCACATATACCATTTTGCATATGTGACCTACAGTAAGAGCCAGGTTCCTTTTGATTCATCCAAATTGCAGCAACTAGTTTTTAAACAGTCTGTTTTCAGTAACAAGTAGGCATCTTTCCTCCACCTCCAGAAAAATGCAGGTGTGGGTTTTTTTTTTTTTTTCCCCCAACAATCAGCATGTCCTATTAAAAGTATTATTTATAGAAGTAATTTTTAGTAATCATCATCAAAACCACAAAAATTTCCACTGCATTTTCCAGAATTCCACCTTTGTTCAGTTTGATTGCAGTTTCTGAATAGGTTGATTTGCCTCTTGTAGATCTTTTACAGAATAATTTAATTAAAATACAGAAAAATGTGATTGTAGAAGCATGAGAAAAAAACAACTAACAGAATATTTTTTTCCTTTTAAAAATACAACTTCTAAAACTATTATCAGAGATAGAAATTTTAATGAAAAAAGTTGGCTACAAATCTGTAAATCTCAGGTAAAGAAGGTGATTTGATGCTTTTATTCTTTTTTTGAGCTAAATGAGAGCAGTATGTGCAATACCTTTTCTAGTGCTATGACCTCTTGTTGTAATTCTTCACTTTTTTTGTTTGCTTCTTGTGACAACATTTTGTACTTCTCAGTCTGAGACTGCTGCATACTGACAGTTCGTTGCAGTCTAGTGTTCTCTTCCACAGTATCTTTAAGCTGAGATTTCAAATTCTCATTTTCATCTTCCTGTTGAACAGTAATTGGGGAAAAAAAAAAAATCTTTTGAACATTGCAAGGAAGCAGTAGGATAATGTGACGCTAATGTTTTTAAATAAAAGGTAATATAAACATATGTATTGCAAGGATGATGATACCAGTACTACTTTTTAAATTATTTCAAAGTGCTAAGATATTTCATGACAGATTTCACAATACTTTGAGAAATGAAACTATTAAGGTAATTAAAAAAATAGTGCTTAGAGCTACAGTTTACTGAGGCAGTAATTTAGAAGAGAAATATTTTTCCTTATTATTTTCTATAGTCTTTTACCTATGACTGTCTTGTAGTATGTAAAACAAATGTGATATCCCATAATTCAAAGCTTACTAATATTCACTATCAAAATTTTATAGAACAATACGAATAACAATGGCACATAGATATGTACACACTAGGAAAAAAAATAAGAAAAAAAAAAAGAGAACATAATTGCTGCTAAACCAATCAACCAATCCATTATGCTTGAGAAGATTATGTGGTTTCTACTTAAAAGCAAATTAATGTTCCAGGGACATCAAATATTCTAACAGGTTTCACTCAGCATCAAGTGAATCCTGTATTAGCTTCATGACCTACTGACCATCACATCCCACTTCAAGCATTATGATGCAAAGGCATTTTTCTTTTATAATCTTTTAAATATTATAAGTGAATATTAATGTTGGAAAGTTTGCAGATATACTAAAGCCCTCACAGCACAGGCTAAAATAGAGTTTCTATGAGAACAAGGCTTTGCCTCCTGCCCTCTAATGCCCTAGGACACATGTGCTTTACCACAAATAGCAGGTGACTGAATGTACCTCAGGAACTTCTACTTATTTACAACTGATTTATTGCTTCCTTATGAAATTGTACTGTGAATTGAAAAAAAAAGGAAACAAAAATATCTGTCTCAAGGCACCACAAATATGAAATTTGTGACCTTGAGAACCCCAGTTATTTCCAGAACACACAAAACAGTAACCAAAATTATACATGTACAGGTTCTGTGCTGTGGAAGCAAGAGGATGGATACAGGGTTTTCTTCTGTCATCTCATAAAGCCCCTGAGCTCTGTAGTATTTTGACATGACATGATGAAATTCAGCAACAACTGACAAAATGGTATTTGATTTGAAATCTAATGTAACACTTTTCTTGGGATCACAGCAAAATTAAAGTATTAAAATGTACAGGCAGCTGTACATTTTAATAAAAATGCAAAAATAAATAAAAAATCCTAGTCCAAAAACTGAAGGCAAAGGAAACCTATTGTGATTATTTGTAGATATACTTGGTTTCTACTGACAACAAACTCAACTCTTACCTTTTTCCTGCATTCACATACTACATTATCCAGCTCTTCTTGCATAACACGTAACTTTGCTTTAAGAAATCTGATTTGAGCTTCTGTGAACATAAAAAGTTACATTTGATAACCCACAATTTAAGCATCCTCTGAAACATCATGTAATGCAGAAGAGATACTACCAACCAGGACCAAACCAAGAACTCATTTTTATCTTCCCATTTTTAAAAATGCATCACGCTAATTGTTTACAATTATTATACAGAAATAGGCAAATTACAAGTTAACTTTCCAAATAAAAACCTGTAAATTTTTCATTCTTAGGCAAAGCTTTGGATAGATTTTTTTTTTTTTTTTTTTGTGAAGTCAGAATCTTTCTTTCTTGCTTGGCATCCACAGCATCCCATGACAAAGAATTTTCCAGTTTAATCACACATTATGTGAAACAAAGCAGTCTGTGTAGCTTGCTTTAAATCCAATTTAATATGGTATGTGCTGGTTTTTGCACTATTAAAAGACAGTTTTTCCCTGTACCATTAGTGATCTCATTACAGAATCTTTCATATTTCTCTCAAGAAGTACTTTTTTTCCAATCAGCATAACTTTGCATTTTTAATGGTGAATATAATTCTCTGTTTTATTGTCCCATTCAGTATTATGTGATTCTTTTTATATGCTGGCATGCTTAAAACTCCAATGTCACTTTTATCTATCTCAAAATCAGTTTTATCTACAGATTCCTTTAGTTACTATATTTCCCTTTCTTCAGACTATTCTTCTGTATACTGAACAGTGTAAGGTTCATAACAGACTGCTCTGGGACCATGCCAGTAACTGTGAGAAATGGTTGTTTCCCTACACTATCCTGTCTCTTCTTTTACTCAGTTGTTAGTCCCCAGACAACTTTCCTTTATAACTTGGTCTGTTTTGTTTCAGTAAGTCCACTTTCTAGTAAATCTTTTTGAAAATTAAAACAAAACAAAACAAGCCATCTTTAGGAGGTGGCTATTATCCAAAATTAGTTTGGATTCTCTCAGCAGATCAAGACAATTAAATTCCTTATTAGTCAGTTTTAATCACCAGGTGAGGCTGATAAGGGGGATGGTCTTTCAATTATAAAGTAATCAACAGTTTAGAAAGAGAAAGCTGAGAGAGGCTTTTCCCTCCTACAGGAGCGAATGATGGTCTTGAGCTCTGGAGATAACATGAAGCAAGACAACATATTCAGGTATTTTGTTTATATACATGTGTGTATATATATATATACACACACACTTGTGTGTATTAGATAAAAGTAAATATAAGTCTTTAAAAATGTATGTTTTTATGTGCTTTTGCTATTGCTTGTTATAGCAGTGTTGAAATGTTTCCTGCAAAAACACATCTTGAGAAAGATCTGTGCAAGTTGCTGGGAAGGTAAGAGAACAGCCGCACTGTGAAGGAGAGGTGAGGAAACCAAGTCCAGGAAGATCCTTGCAGAAAAGAAGGGAAAGGGCCATGCTATGGAAGTTTTTGAGTGTAAGTCTAACACACGCATGGAAGCCTCACCATCTCCTGCTAGGGAATTAGTTCCTCTGTAACATGACTGACTTAGTATGTAAATCCCCTTCAGTGTGAAGCCTGTTAGTGCTCTCTGAGTTAGCTGCTCTGCACTAACTTAACACATTAAAGATAGAGCTCTGATCTGGGAGGTGTTCAGGGTGTTCTAAATGATGAATTCAAAAGGCCAAGTCAGTCCAGAGTATTTTTTCTTTGTAGCTTATAATTAAAGTTAGAGGAACAATCCTCAGTGCTCACAGATAGGCTCTTTACACACAAAATCTTATTATTAGACACCAAAAGTAACTCTGAGTTACCTTGAATTTACATGGTGTATTTTTCAAAGCAATTTATTTTTAGTTCAGGAATGAGAGATATACAAATATGTGTTTTGAGAGACTTATCAAACGAAGACTTACAGAGAACTACTTGAGGTTAAAAATCAAACTGTTTGCATGCTGACTTGCTTGGTGACACCAAACTGTTAGACTACATAAAGAAGGAAAACCTTTTTTCTTCCCATAATATAGTTTAAGGGATAAGAAGTTTTTCTGTAATTTCTGGAGAACTTCCCTTTCCCCCTCACCCTCCAATAACCCATTTCTTGCGTCAAATAACCCATTTCTTACAGGAAGCAAAAAAAGTTACTTACCCATAGAAGGAGACCTACCTGCTCCAATTTCATTTCCAGCACTTGGAATAATATCATCACCCAGACAATCTGACAAGTCCCCTTTCCCTAGCTCTTCTTCAATTTTGCTTATTGTTTTTGCTAGAGAATAATCTGTGCAGTCCTCTAGTACTGCAACATCATCGGCACTTTGTATTTCTGTGTTTCTTATTTTTAAACTAGGGGGAAAAAATAGATTTTTTTTAAAAATCTACAATACATGAGTTTTTGTATTTGCTATATTTAAGAGTATCCAAAGTCATTTAACTAACATAACTTTATCATTCATATGCCCATGAATAATGCCTCAATGGGAGCCTGAGGCTCACCAAAATAGCATTATAGTTAGATCCTAGAGGGCCTGATGGTTCCCATCTCCTGCCCAGTCACCAATCACAGTTCTCTTCATCACCTAAGTATTTCCTTAGGCTGCCTCAGACAACAGAGACAGGCAGGCATCTTTCATTGAAATGCAGGGCTTACCTATCAGCCTTGAAGTGAAAAACAAGTCTTGTTGTTGTAGTATTAATCACATATATTCACTATTGATTTTTAGGTTCTCTAGGCAGGTAAACCGAGATAGCTAAAAGATGGAGCTGACAGGAGTGGGGGACGAGGTTCAATGCATTCATTTTGCAAATATATATGTGGATACAAGAACTTACGTAATGCAAGCTTATACAGATATGCTGATAGAAAGCACAATATTTCATTGCAAAAGAAAAAAGTGTATAACTAATTACCTGGAAGATGGCCTTTTTCCTTGACTGCCAGAGTATGGTCTGTTCTGAGCCACGGAATTACACTTCTTGTTTGGTGGCTACAAAATTTTTCCGAAAGCAATGGACTCTATTAGTTATGAATGATTCTTTGCTAGCACCTTTTCAATTTTTGTATGTTCAGACTCTAGGATACTTCTTTTGAAAGTATGAGTGTCAAAGTCTCAGAACTTCAGGAAAGCACTAGCTTGACTTGTGCAAGTGTTTATCTTGCAAACTGTGTCCACGTATCCAAATTATAATACATCCAATAGTCACTTGCGAGTGGTAATCTTTTGTATGCATATGTATGATAAATTCATGCATAAGCAAGGTTCTCAGTTATTAAGATATTAACTATTGGACTATCAGAAAACTGATTTTTTTTTTTTTTTTGAACCATATTTATTCCCTGTAGAAGGAAGCTTTCAGAAATCAGCTTTCTCTGTTGTACTGTAACAAACAACTGAAGACAGCATTTTTGGAAGCTTTAGCTCACCTCAGAACAGATTCAATCTAATTATGATTAGACTAGTGCATTTCATAGCTTCATTTCTAACTTTCTTTTCCCATTGTATTTTCCTCCTTGTGTTGTTATTCTGACTAATATTTAATTATTTAAAATAAAATAGTAGTCTTTAGCGATATACCAGGGAGAGGGGAAGAAGGTGGAACTGAAATATGTTCTACTATTTTGTACTTAGTGCTCTGAACTAGAGAACCTCAAAATACTGAACACTTCTGAGAAGTAACAGATATGGCCTTACAGGAGAGAAATATAAAACACAGAAATTAAATAGTGGAAACTCCACCCAGCCACCAGTGCTACAACCTGCATTTAAAAAAAAAAAAAAAATCTAGGGCACCTTGCTCCATCTATCTCTTCTGTCTCTTTACCACTCTGCTTTGAACATCACTTGCCCTATTTATTTATTTTTCAACCCACTTCCTTTTCCCATACGTCATCTATGATGTAGCACAGATGTAGCATCGAAACCAGAAGTAGTATTTGGAAATTATACTGGAACAGGATGCCAATCAGGATAGTTTTGAGTTCAATACCTTGACATGCGAGTGTGTAAAAGAGGCGGCTTCAGGGTAGAATGAATCTCTGCAAAATAAAAACAAAATAAAAGTTAAGCAAAATTCAAAGAACTTGAGCAGCAAAACAAACTTTTTACAGAAACATTAAAAATTCCTGTCACAATCAGGAGACTATGTAATACACCTAGAGCAAGCAAGGTAGCTAAGGTGGGAACACCTGAAGTCTAGTCCCTAACATTTCAGGTGACTGCTGCAACTACCAAGCTATTAAATCAATCAGGGAGTACTTGCACAGTATGCAGAGTGTTAACAGCTTCAGGAGACGCATGTTTTCAAAACTCAGTGGTCTACATGCTTACCTGACCTTTTAAAAAAGTTACATTCAAATTTTGGA
>VZSV01000070.1:2927707-2951435 GCA_013398735.1 Nothocercus julius
GAGGGAAGGCGGGAGGCGCTCGGTGCTCCTTGTGGGGCGCCTCTGCAACGGCCACCGCAGCCCCGAGGGGGCTGCGGGCCGCGGTGGCGCAGCCATGGCCGCCTCCAACATGGCGGCGGGGCGTGCGGAGAGAGGCGTGGGGTCTCCGGATTCCTCTTGTTCCCACAGTTTGACTTTTTTTTTTTTTTTCCCCCTCTCCTTGAGTCCTCTCCCTACTCCTGTTTTCATGTATCACTTGCTCTCCCACTGACTTGCTCATTCATTCATTTTTCTTTTCACAAGTTGCTTACTAATTGATGCTGCCACTTTGTAGACTAATCGTCTCCCTGGCACTCAGTCCTTTGCTTCCACCTGCCCTAGTGCTAAGGAGAAGGTAGAAACGTGAGGTACTGCAGAGTGCAGAGCCTGTGCTGCATCTGCTCTGTGGGAATATCTTCCCACATAGGAAGATAGGAAAAAATATTATTTGTAGAAATGAAATTCCATTTTAGTAATATAATTATTTACTGTTGAAATTCTCATCCAATCTAGCTATAAGATCATGACATTAAAAATGCCAAAAGTATTAGCTAGAGGATCTCTGCTAGTTAGTTACTCCAGCAACAAAATCACTATTTGGGATTAGAGAGATTAGAGACACTGGTTTTCTAGTCAGCTTTTAGCTGACTGTTAATAAGCAAAAGAGGGGTAATTTATGATATCATAAATGTTTAAGTATGTTAACAAAAACAGTAACACAGTTTTCTTTTTGTTTAGAGTCCTCTGGGAAGAATAACATACGTATATATTAAGACTGCAGATTCTGCACAATTTTTAAGATCCACTACATGATTTATTTAATAGATTTATTGAAATATCTTTGTATAACATGTATCAGCTGGGTTTAGAAATCAACTACCTATGTTTTGAAATATTATTGAAACTTTGGTATTTCTAAATAAATATTTCTTACAGAGTGTTTTAAGTATCTCTCTGGAGAGACATAGAAAACAGCAATAAGAGATTGTGTTATATTCTTGAACCTTAGTCCATTAAGGTTTTATCACTTTGAAATTGACCTGATGCAACCTTAACAGTTGTGGTTAATTCTATAATACACAGTTGGTAACTGGATAGAGAATAGACTTGTATTAGATGGCAACCAATAGCAAGATTCATAAAGAGCTAGGGAAAAAAGAACTTGGTATTTATTTGGAAGAAGAAAAAAAAAGCATATTAAATCATAAGATTGGTATGGGCTAAGACTTATCCAACATTATTTGTTACCAGACTCACAATTTTCACTTAATAGTTGTGTAAGCTAGTTCAAACATTGTAGTTATCAAAATTTTGTCATTCCAAAACTGCATATACCTCGGATTTAGATGAAGAATTCAAACAGATCAGCATTTGTGATCATTTGGAACTGTGCTTGGGACCTAGTCCTTGTATCCTTCCATGATTAGGGTAGCACCTCATCAGTCTTCTGTAGCTGCCATGTGTTTAAATTTATTTTATGAAATTCATTGAGGGAGATAGCCCGGAACTAAATAGCTCTAACAAAAATGTATACATTCCAAATCCTGTGGTTCACTGCATTACCACTACTTATCTTTCGGAGATGGAGGAGGCACATGAATACACAGAACAAAAAAAGACTTCAGTCACTGTAGCTGAGTTGTACTGGATGGAAAAGTGTGCCTAACTGGTATGATGTTAGTATAGTTTATTGTAGAGGACAGCTGAGGGTCAATATAAAGTGTTGGCCTATGATTATGCCAAAGAATATGCGTTATTTAATTATTACCTATGTTTTGTTCTCTTCTGCAGGCACACATTTTTGTTGTTTCTCTTTCCATAACATTAAAAATGAGAGATTTATATTAAGCTATTCTGTTTACACTTCTGGGTCTATCTTTTGTTCATAGCAGCCATAGCCATTGCGGTACAATGGACTGGATTTTGTCGTCTTGCCTCCAAGTATGCTGCTTTTACAAAAAGAAGCTCTAAAATACTACTGTGGTAATCAAAAATTGCTGAATCCCAGTTATGTTATGAGCAAAACATGTAACATTAAGAAAAAGGAAATTTAGCCCAAATTGGTAAATCAAGCTGTGCTTCCCTGCATATCACCACTAATAATTAAATGCAGAACTGATCAAAAGCATTGAGTTAGAAAAGCATTGCTTGCCTTGTATATATTCTTAAAGGTATGTCTTAGTTTTTATACCAGCTGAGCCTTTATACTACTTTCTTTTCAGGCAGGGCAACCTTTTGTTTAGATGTCCTTTCATGGAAAGAGATTTGTCTCATATGCATTAGGCATATTCAGAACCTGGAGGAAAGTCCACATGGTGGAGAAGCAGTGGTATGACAAACAGTTCTAGTTTGTACCTATTACCCAGAACACAGTGGTTTTTTTTTTTTTAATGTGTTAATATATTAAACTATTATTGCTTTAAAATGATCAGTAATGTGAATCCTTCTCTGGGTAGAGAAATACAGTTTTAATTGGCATTTAATGTTATATGTGTCATATTTGAAGTGTTTTGAATATATGTGCAGTATCTCTGCAGTTTACTCCCACGTTTTGTCCCTTCAGCAAGAAACCTAAGGTTTATAGCCTCAGCACACAATATAACTCCATTCAGGATTGTGTTTAATTGTGTGCTGCTTTTGTTATTAATGTCATTGAAGCACATCTTTAAAGCTGGCTTCCTTAACTTGGATCCTAGTATATGACTTGGATTCTTTTTCTTTTATGTTAATTCTTCCTTTAAAAAGATTTCTTTATAGTTTACAGCTGTTATTTATCATTGCAGTAATGCTTGTATTTATACAGAAAAGCATGTGCAATGCTGTGCAATTGGTACAAACTACTTTAATCCCACTTGAGATTACCATATGCCAACACAGATCTTAAGGCTCTCAAGGCCAAGGTTTTATTATCTTTGTCTTGTGCAATCCTACACATATTGTTAGACTTGAGCATATACGAAATAGAGATGACTCTAAATCTGCGTGCTGGACCCAGCCAACCACAACTTTCTGTAGAAGTTACAATCTGCATCTAAAATATTTTGCTGGGCTGCCTGCTCTTTCTGTAATAGTTAAACCAAAATTTCAGATCAATGTTCGAGTAAACCAACAGTGATATAATCTGTACAGCATGAGAAGCATCATATCATTTAATATCCTTCATAAGCATTTAATGGAAAATGTGTTGGAGAAGAAATTGCTCATCCATTTTGAGAGATTAATGTCCAAAAAAGATGTATCAAATCAAGTAAGGGGCTATATCATATGAGACAATTGCAGAAAGTCTTCATATGCTGACTGCAGCACTTTGATCAAGTCAGAAATGTGAGACTACTTGGGTTTTTGGTTTTGGGGAGGGAATGTCAGTTTCGTGTGTGTGTTGGGCTTTGTGTTGTTTGTTTGTTTGTTTTATTAGGTGAGTAAGATACATTGCCTTTGAAGTAACCAAAACCAGAGGTGAATCAATAGAACTATATTCAAGTATATTCCGTTTAAAATTGTGGATCCGAAAATGGGCCCCTTTCTTTTGTTCTACTTTATATCTGAGATAATCTCTCATGGAAGATATCTCTGCATACATACTTCTCATCAGAATAACCTCTGTTATCTAAGATGAAGACCTGATACCTGAACCTGTGACTCTGGTAGTATTTTTGTGTCTTTTTATGCAAACAGACTAAATCCCATTTGGCCATTGGTAGTGCAGCAATTGGTCCAGTTTGTTGTCTAAAGCAGTTTGCCTGACTTAATAAAATAAAATAAACTTTGTATTGTTGTAAGTAACATAATTTGCATGGATAAATTTGTTCTTTCAGTTACCAGATATATAACGCTAACTTACACAAACTCCTGAGCATGCCTGTCTTTCACAGGATAGTAATAAAAAAAAGCCTGAAATTTTGTTCATTATTACTACAAAAGTGATCAATGAATAATTTAATGTTGGTCTCATCACTGAATTTTTTTTTAAGAGGCAAAGTTGTTACTGACATGTACTTAGCAATGAGTTCAAGATTACTTACAATTTTCTTGTCATAAATATTGGGACATTTAGTCAAGGCCTGAATACCATTAGTTACCTGCATCATAGGGAATGATGGCTTTGATTGTGTATGCGCATTACTTGTCTGAAATGCAGGAATGAGAATGTTTTAGGACAATGGGTTTTTGCATAAAAATCTCTGCAAATGTGTTAAGCTGAAGAGACAACAGACCCAATATCTTGCTCATGTTGTGCTTTTTTATCATTATTAATTTTATTTTGAGTCCCATGCTAAATAAATAGTATAAGTAGCATGTTATATATGCAAATGCTAACCATTTTTAGACCAAGAAGGGATATATATTGCCCTTTGTATGTGGTACAGCTAAAATCAGTGAGGCCTCTATGTAGGAGAGAGGCCTGTGGTAACAAACTACTACTGCTTGGCCATCTTGGACTGACGGTAACTCTCGATGTTAACTAATTCATAGTATTTTCAAATCTTAGTGGAGCGTTGGGACCTGGACAACGTGGAGCTGCTAAACAGATAATGCAGCCGTTGTAGGAGTTCCCCAGACAGCTGCTCGGTTGCTTTGTTGCCTCCCCTAATGAGCCGCGATAATGCAGCGGCGTTTCAGAGGGCACGGCTGCGCGCGGGAACGCGTGTTTGCGCTGCCCGTTTCTCACCACGTAATACCTCCCTACCATGCAAAGTAGACCAAGCTTTTTGTTCGTTTGTTTTGTGCAAAGGCTGCCAGCTGTTCGGGTGTAGGAAGCCCCGGGGCCTTACCTGCGAGCGTGCCGGGATGGTCGTGCAGTCGTTGCTGCGGCGAGCGCGGGGCGGCAGGAGGGGCTGCAGGAGCAGCGGGGCCACGCGGGGCCGCGGCGCTGGGCAGCCCGGCCTCGCGCCGCTCCTCCGTCTCCCGCCGCTCCTCCGTCTCCCGTGTCCTTGCGCTTTTCGGTCCAGCTGGAGTGTTGGTCCTGGTGCCAGTAGTTGTGCAGACACAAAGGCTGTATCTAGTTTCTAGCTGATTCTAAGCTACTTGTCGTGTAGGTATAATCAATCGTACGGTCTCTAGATTCTATCTTACGTTAAATATCTAAATGTTTTTCTTTGTTCTCTGCTTTGCTGTGCTATGGAAGCTTACGTACTTTAGTATCATCCTTTCTAACCTAATCCAAGCAATAACCTTGGCTCAGCAATTTAAACATATTGAATCCCCAACCAGTGTAGTTTTCCCTAGTAATACTCTGATTACAGCAGCTTTTATGTCTGAACAGGAAAGGACCTTAAACACTAAATCTCATCAGCACTGTAAAAAATAAGTGGTGAGCATCAGTCACATTTTCTTGAAATACCACAAGTCTTTCTTGAGGCCTAATCCTTTAATCTCTGGATTTTGGGCACTTCTGATTACTAAGGATCAAAAGGTTTGGCAAATATTCTTCAGACCACTCCTCAAAGTGGCCCCTGTAATATTACCACATTGTAACAACAACTGGATGACTTTTTTGTTGCAGAATTAACTGGTGTATTTGTGGGGAGAAAAAAAGAGGAAGTTTGCTTGTCACTGTAACAGTCGGCTTCATTGACATTTGATAAAAAAGCATAGGGTCCAGTATAGTGAGTCAGAGGATTTCAGATCATGGCAGCATCAAAATAAAAGATATCCTTCTCAGGTGATGGGAATTCCTCCTACTGTGGACCCGCTGTAAGACACACAGTATTTTCCAAGTGAGGGTATCCTTGAAGAGCTATTATGACAAATGTTACTATTATTTTCCTGGTTTGTTTGCTGAAAACAAACTTTAAAATAATACTTTGTCATTTTGAAATTATTAGTTTTACTTGAATGTCAATCTGAAATACTGTCCTATGTGAAGCTGCACTTTAAGACATATATATATATATATATATATTTTAATCTTAAGACTGAAAAATCATTAGTTCTTTAGACCTTTCTGTTCTGGGGAGTATAGGATTTTTCCTATAATCAAATCATTTCCCCACCTTATTTTGAAAAAAGGCTATGTAAGTTGAAATAAATCAGCATTTCCTTTTCTTAAAACTTCATCTTACTTGTTATGAACCAGAAATAAAAGGATATAAAATCAAGCTAAATACTGTTCCCTAGATTTGAGCACTGGAGCTTCCAAGGAGGTTCAGTTTATGCCTTAGTCTCTCTCTACAGAGAAAAGGAAAAATCCCCTCTTGCTTAAATTTAAGTGAGATGACAAGCTGCTTCTAAGAGGGGGGAAAAAAAATCACTATTTCCAACAGTGGCACACTATTAACGGGGTAGATTTTTGAAAAGAAAAAGCATTTTTGCTCAAATATAGAGGCCTTACAGAGATCTACAGTTATGGCAGGAGCAAGTGGAAATTGACCCCTTCTCCTGCTCTTTGCCTTTTCCCTTGCTGGTCCGAGTTTGCTGGTCCTGTCTGTGAGGTGGTCAGCAAGAAACCCAGTCGCATACTTAATGCTGAGGGAAAAACCCTGGAGCCTGAAAGCACCACATAACCTCCTGCTCTTTGCATGAATATTTTTATTTACGTAGATGTGTCACTACTTGTATCCACTTCCTCTTCATTGCCAGAAAAATATGTTCTGTACATGCTGCTCGGCATAGAAATTAATCTAAAAAACACATCCTTATCCTGCTACTCTTATGGGGCATGCCACACTGTACAGTGGAGTGCGCATTTCAAGTAGGAAGGCAAGTGTCATATGATGTCTTCTAAAATTACTTTATATGTTATCAACAACAGCAAAACAGATCTGTGCTTTGCTATCATCTGGCATGTTTTTTATCCATTTTTAATTTGGAGCAGCGTAAGATATAATGGTACCGAAATATTCAACAGATATACTGCAGTAACACCAAGCAAGTTAACATGATGTTAACAAGTACAAACGAGTTCTAACGTTGTAAATGTGTCAATGTTCACGTTCACAAATAATGTTCCCTTGGTGTAGCCTTAGACTAGAATAACACATGTCTTGGCATTTGTTTGTTCTACTCAGCTTGATAAAAGAAATGCTAATTTGGTCTGTATTGTTGATTCAGCCCTTGGTGTGCTTGCTAATGCCTGCCCCATGCTAGAAAACCCTGCCAGGGTAAGGGATGAAAAGGCAACCTCCTGTGCAAGCCATCAGCATGAAGGTGCTGCACCTGTTAGTTCGTTAAACTGCATTGGAAGTGGATTTCAGCCTAGCTGACACACCAACTTTTTACTAACCATAGTAAAATATGTGTAGCTCAGTGTGGGGCAGCGGGAGAATGTTAGTTTATTATTTTTCTTGTCTTTTCATAAACAAATGCAGACAGCAATAGTTATCATTGCAGAGCCAGCAGAAATTGATCTGCTATTGTTGTTCGGGCACACGCACAGAAAAGATGCTATTTTGCAGCAGAGGGTGTGATGGCTTTTAAAACACAGGGCCCAGCTCTTAGGCCAGCTGAGCACGCACAAGGCGAGTTGAAGTCGGCAGATGCCGCACAGCACCCTCGGCAGTCCCTTGCCTTGGAGATCCGCGTGCCGCACAGGGAACATCTCCAAGGGGAGGACAGCCAGCAGGGAAAGCACGAGAGCTCTCATTTGTGAGAGTCCCCCGTGTGAACTCAAATCAGATCAAGTCTTTTGAAAGATGCTTATATTGAGCCTGTGGAGGCTTTGCAGAGGTATCATCGTAGTCTCGGGCCTAGCAGTGCTTTGAGCGAAGACCGTCCGCAAGGGCAGCGTCTCTGCGAGCAGGGCTGCGGAGGCCAAAGTTTGGACATAACTGCTGTGGGACGGTTGGGCACAAATGAGCATCTCCGTGGAAGAGGTTGCCTTGCGTGGGCTGAGCGCTGAGCCGCCGGGCTAGGGCCCACACACAGCAATTCAATGTTTGCAGTGTGCCGTCACTGTGTTCCTGTCTTCCTTATGGCAGTTAAGGTTTTCCCAGGGAAAAGATGCCCTTGCTTCTGTGTTATTACTCCACACTGTCCTGTCTTCCAGCTGCAGTTGAATCCTTACTTTTATTGTTTTTTTATGGATTATTGTTGTATAACACCTATAGTGTTATACAACATGGAGTGTTGTAGGACAAATGTATAAGCAACGTGGTGGTTGCTAAAAGGCACACCTTCAAAACAAGTTGTCAAATAACTTATCAGTGTTTTTAAATTTTTTTAAATGAACCTCCATGTTAAAATGCACTGAACCGTTGGTCAACAAAGTGACAGAGAGAAGAGAAGAGGGGGGACAGGAAAAAAAGAGGCTAATGTTAATTTTGAATGAATCAGTTTTTATGCCTTTGGATGTCCTAAGTGTGTGTGTGGGAGGGGGGGGGACAACTAACAAAAAACCTCCAAAGCAGATTCAGTTCAAAGGAGGGGCTGTGGGTTCTCCTTCCTAAAGTCTGATCAAAAGAAAAAGATCCATTAGAGCAAGTATTTTGTGTACTTGGATTTGGGCCTTCTCTGGGCTTTGCCAGATCCATTTTACAAGAGTATGTCACTGGATAAACAGCAGAAAGGGGAAGGAAGAGACAAAAGCAAATGCTTGCCCTCGAAGAAAAGTTACATTCTCCCTGTATAGGGACAGCCTAAGTGGTGAGAGTACTCTTTGTAAAATAACCGAAATCACAAGTTATGAAATGAGAAGTAAAGTTTATACTTAAACATTAAGTTTTATACTTAATTTATATTTAAACATTAAGATATGTTTAATCCCTTTTAAGTGTAGAAATCAACATATTAAATAGCTCTGGTTATAAAAAGATTCTGTAGGGTTTCTTTTTACTTTATATTAAGTGTTAATATTTAATAATGATGAATATTATATTATTATTCATATTTAAGCAGAAGTGAAGGTAAAATGCAAATAAAATTCTGTACTGGGACTGTCAGACTCTGGTTACGCCTCCAGAATGGCACCTTCACTCGTATAAGGATCATTCGGCTTTTGTTTTTTTCCTAAGTGGGTAGAGCTACCAGCCGTGTTGTCTGTGATAGCTGTAGCACAAACTGAAATTTAATGCATTCTAGAATTCACTAAAACATGGTAACTGAGACTATGCAACCAGAAAAGCTGCTGTATTCACTAAAGACACTGAAGAGTATATTACCTTTGGCATTAGTTTTAAAATATTTGGCCACATCGGAAAAAAAAAAAATATATATATATATATTATATATTATATATATATAAAACAGGGTAGAGTTTTTGAGAAGCAACAATCTTTTTGCTTAAATACAGAGGCCTATAGTTACAGCTGAAGCAAGTGAAAATCTACCCCTTTTCCTCATGTATATATCTCTAATATATACATATATAATTTTTTTTGACTGTCTCACTAAGAATAATATGTGATACTGGTCATGTAAGTGAAATCTGTTAATTAATCCTTCTCCATAATTAAGTTTATTTTAATCATCAGGAGAAGAAATTGTAGTTTCAATTTGTAATCATATTAAGCAAAATCATCAAATTTTGCAGTAAACTGACTCTTAGCAGAGGCCAGGGGGTTGAGATAGTAGCAATTAATCAGGGGGTTGCTCATATCTCGCAATCCTGTTTCCTTTTTCCTGGCTGTGCTGCAAATTCGCCAAAGTATCACACGTGCTTTCTTCTCCCTTGCCTGGCCTGGGGTACCGTGCAGTAGTGTCTGTCTCGGCCATAGAGGAAATCCGAGCAGGAACGTGGATGCTGTTTCTCTGGATGATCTGGGAGAAAGTGCTGGAGATCACACGAACTGAGAGAAAAGAAAACTGATTCCCAACAAAGGCTGTCAGGGCTCATTTAGCCTTGCTAAAAGATCCAAGGAAAGGATCTCCAAACTCAAACTGGGACAGCAAAGATAGAGCTATTGAGCATCTGGTGCATCATTTATGAAAGTGCAAAGAACAGAAGTTAGGGGAGGTTTATCTGATGGCTGTTTTTGAAATCAGGTACATGGAAAGATAGAGAAATCACCCAGCACGTAATGGAAATTAAGGACTGGAAAAATCTTTGTAATATATTGCTTGGGAAAGACAAAAAGGCAGGGTTTTTTTTCTCTGTCTTTGAAGTCAGCGCAGCAGGCGCAGCCATCGTGTGTCCTCTCCCTGTGCGGCTTTGAGGCAGTGACTAAGAGCTGGCCTGGTTAGGAGCAGCCACCTCCACCAAGGGTGTGGTGTGTTTTCCATGCAGCTTTTTTGACTGTGTTGACAGTAACAATAAAGCTGCAAGTAATGCTATTCCATGCCATTTATGATTGTTTTCCCCTGCGTAGTGAGAAGCCAATGGGAAATGAAAATAAACCATGGCTTCCTAGTGGCCCCTGAAGAATGTGGATAAGCGCCAGCCTCCCGTGCCCGGGGCACGCAGCGTTTCATAGCCAAGGGCCTCAGCTTGGGCCAGGGGCTTTTCAAAGCCCCCTTGTGACAAAGACACTTGTGAGTGGTTCCACAAACCTGCCCTAAAGAAAGCACTACCTGTGTAAAGTTTGCAAGCATTTTTTTACCTACCTGCATGGTACTTTTGTAGATCGGTTGCTTGGCAAAGATTTTGGTCTAGTTTGAGATTTTTGCCAAAGTGGCCGTTTTTTTTTTTTTTTTTTTTCAGGGAAGTGGTTAAGGCCATTTATAGTACTGAGCACGAGTTGTTATTTAACTACATTGCTGAATCACGTCACTAAATTTGTTTCATCTCCCTTTGAATGGAAATGGATCCATCTTCTGAAACTCTGCTGCTACTAACCGCAGCATGTTGTCTGGAAGCAAAAACACGCGAGCTGAGTTCACGTCGTCCTTTACAGCTTGGTTTCTCATGGCAGAGGGAATAGTTTAAAGTATGGCCTACATAAAATGAATTTCCTAATGAACATATAAGAGACGGGGGGGAAGCATATCTAGAGTTACTGCAAGTAACATGGAACCTCCTATTCTATTGTTTCACCTATAGCTATGCTGTGCTGTTTAAGGTTAGTAAGATTTCTTCTTTCACTTTAAATCTTTGTAGTGCTTTAATCCCTCCCAAATTTATATATATGTGTGTGTGTGTGTGTATGTGTGTGTATATATCTATATATATTTTATGTCTGTAATATGGTATGAAACCATTCTGTCTCCTTCCAAAGTTCCTTTAGAGTTTACCTTGATATGTGAGTTTGGCTCACTTTACAAGAACAGTGCCTGCCCGGCATACCTTCATTACTCACCTACTATTACCAAAACCTTGCCTATTTTTCAAGTTTTGCTGTTCAATGTGTCATCTTTATGGCAGAGATCAAGAGCAGGGACCTTCCTGGGGTTGATACCGTGCAGTCTCGCGTCTTTGCAGTTGTGTTGCCATGTTGACACAGGGTAGACCTGAGCTCAGCTTTTTCCCTCTTGCTGGGATATTTGTATCTAGGTGGCTTTAACTTTCTACTCTTAAAGCATCTCATGTTACTGCCTCTGGGTTAGCTGTGGGAAAACACTGGTCTGGAGGAGGTTCGTGTAACAACCAGCCTTTTGTGTACTTGGTCAACTAGTACCCATCTGAGAAGGTCATAAAAACAGAGGGGAATGATATGCAAGCCTCCAGGCATTCATCACAACAGCAGGTAGAATAGTGCCAGAAACTGTGGGAAATTACCCCTTTGCTTGATGGAGAAACGCTGAAGGGCACCATCCGTGCTGCTTTATCGGGCACACCCAAAAGGGCTGACACTGCAAATCCCTTGGCACATGAGCACAGTTTGGGTATAGCAACTGCCATGTCCTAATTCCCATGGCTTCCATTCATTATAGCCTCACAGTTTCTCTTTAATACTACTACAACTAATAATAATAAATCTAGCTGTATCTGAACTCACTGGTTAATATTAAGATTGCCTGCTGCCACCACCAGCTTCCAAAATTGTATTTAACCTGTTTGCAGAACTGCATACGGTATTAGTCTGAGAAACAAAGCGGGAGACCATGTTCTTCCATGTGCTCCCAGGGAGCGGGGGATCCTTGCCAGCCCCTTCCCCAGGGGAGCCCCCACGTGCCTCACATGGACCCCCCAACTTTGCACCGCAAGCATCAACAAAGTGTTAGTGAGTAACAAAAGCCAAGGCGGGGAGGGCAGCGGGGGTGAGAGTGATTCCTGCAGGAGCCGCGCTCCCCTTGCCCGGCTGAGCTCACGGCGAGCGCAGGCAGGTGCCCGTGGCCGCGCCGGCCGCGCGCTCCCAGGGCCGCTGCAAAGCCTCCCCAGCCCCGGTGCTTGCCCTCGTGGCTTTCCATGGTGCCAGCTGGCGCATCCGCGGGCGCCGGAGGGGAAAGCTGGAGCGGTGCTGCGTGTCGGGTCGATGCGGGTCCGGCGGCTGCGCGTCCTTCGGAAGCGAGCAAGCCCGCGTGTAAACGAGGGGGAGGGAGGGGGCCCTCGAGTGCGGCGGCTGGAGTTAATCTCGTCCCTTAGTATGGAGTATAATTTGTTTATTTTGGTTACACACTAAACTGCAGTTGTATTTTCTTTAATTCAGTATCGCAGACACAATTAATGTTCCCGCCAATTAATGTTTGCGCACCGGGCGGCTGCTGCTTGCAGCACAGGGAGAACCTTTGTCAGGGTCGCTGTGCCAGAGGAGCCGTTCAAGACAGACCCGGTTCCTCCGTGCGGCGACGGCATTAATCCAATCCAGAGCGCTGGATAAACTGAGAGGGGTTGTTTACCTCCTGTAGAAAGAAGTCTCTTGGGGATGAGTTTTATTGCGATCTGCATAGTCATCCATCTCCCTCGACTGCATGCCCTCCTGTTTGGGAGTAAAACATATACAGTAATTTAGCATGCAGATAATCCCACAGCTATAATCCAGACAGATTTAGCTCAAATTTCTCTGGATTTCTATTATCTAGATTTAGCAATGTGGTGTCGACTGGATATTTTAAATTGCTGCAAATGCTTTTATTTTTCCTGCAATAAACAGCATCTTTTGATGTTCTCATAATTGAAGCTGTGGAGTCTTCCCGGCATTAACTGCATGTAAAAATGTATTTTTGGGAGGACAGTGATTGCACAGCTGGAGCATGGTTTTAATGGATTCCAGCACTTTGCCTGCACACCACATAAGATCATATGATGTTTATATGAAAATCAATGTAAAGTGTACCTCCCCAGTAGTAATGGGGATAATCTGACGAGTGATCATCTCCACACATCATCCCTTTGAAAATGAACTTATCTGCTTCAATTTTAATAATGTATTACTATAGTACATTATACAGTATAATAATATAGAGCCTGGCTCTCTCGCAGCATTTTTCATAAGCAGATCAGAGCTTTTATTGTTTTCAGCCTCCTCAGACAGAACTTTTTGTCTGTCTCGCTCAGCAGTTTCCGGGGAAATAGGGAGCCCGGGGGGAGAGCCAGCAGCAGGATTTGCGTGAAACGGGCAGCTATGAAGCCCTGCACCCCTAGGCTGCAGGCTCACGCCACCCTTGGTCCTGTGTTCCTCTCACTAATGGCACAGATACCAAGGGAGCAGAGGAGACCCTGTACTGGGTGCCAACATTCGGGTAGTGGAAGTGTTGGCCCTCCCACTGCTGGAAGCACTGGTGGAGCTGCAGTAGCAAAAATGCTTATGGGGGAGTTTTAGGAGGGAAGTGTGCCGCAGAGTAAAGCTCAAAGCTGCTGCTTTTACCAAGGTGGCGAGCTGCGGCGTCGCGCGGTGAGCTCGGCCTCCGCACTGCGTTGCAAATGGTGCAAAATGCCACGTTTGTTATTCACCCCCTGGCCGGGGCTTTTGGGTACAGGCTGGCACGCACTGGGCAGTAATTTGATGCTAAGTTTATGCTGTCAATCAGCATCTGAGAAAATCAGAAACTTTGCATTGTTAGGAAACAGTTGTGGGCGTTGAGATATCTCATATCGTGTTTTTGTTCCTCAAAGCAGAGGAATCAGATGGCAGTTCATGGGGTGAATTACTTCAGGAATGCTCACCCGGAAAGCACTTCCCTCCTGCTACGATCTGGATATCTTCTCTGACCGTGTGATACTGCTAGTCCCCAAAAGTATTAAAATTCTGAGAGATTTTTTTGGTGTGAAGAGATATTCACGTATTGCATAAAAAGCAAGAGAGACGGGGCTGCGGGAGGTGCCTGTACTCAGTAGAGGTGGGAAACCTGGCTAAAGTAAGGCAACAAAGCAGCAAACAAGCGAAGAGGTAACTTTGCAGCAAACACCTGGTTGGTTTTACTTCAGTGCAAATGTCTTCTGGTTTGACAAACAAATTTGGTATAGAATTTCACTGGGCAATAATGAAGTATATGTCATAAAGAACATTGCTGAGAGGGTCTGTTGCTTATACCTTTGCTGGGAAAGGGAAACAATCACTCTCTCTGTATGGCATAATGTGTCCTTGATAAGATTCCTTTCAAAAGGCATCTAGATTTCTTGACACTAGCATGAAACATGCAAAAATCCGTGTTATCCCTGACATGATCAGTACTAAAGGCAAGTGGATCTCTTCACTCTTGTGTTAGTGGTTGCTGGAAAATAGAAAATGTGTATTTTCAGTCTCTCCATAAATTGATCAAAGCCCAGACTGGTTTGTTCTTGCACAGCTCCAGCGGGATTTACATAGTTAAACTTGTTCTCTTTTTCTAAACTACAGAAATGCACAGAGATCTGTGTACTTAAATTTGAAGTAGTGACTTATTTTCACTGTTAACAGCTGGGTTATTTCACTGCCTGAAAAAGGCAAGTGGTGTCAACTACGTAAATACCTGGAGATGAGATGCTGGTGTTCCAGGGCCAGTAGCAGCTACGGCTCCTCTCGCTGAAAAACATTGTGCTTTAAATAAATCTGAGAACAATAACCAAAAAACTTGAATGAGGTAGACTTTCCTACAGCAAAAAATCATCCTTCTAGGTGGAAACCCTCTAAAAGAAACGTGCTGCGTATATGTGGCAGCGCTTTTGGTTTCATGTTTGCAGTGGGCTATTCTGTGCAGTAAATACTATGGTAATTTGGTTTCAGATGCAGCTAGGTTTACGTGTTTGCACTGAAAAGGAAACTGAGAGGAGTCGAAGAGCTCACTCACCTCCCTACTCTGGCACCCCATATTAAAGCAGTGGATTTGCTCCTATTGCACTGAAGAAAGAAGTTGCACTTCTGGTATGAGGAATTATATTTACGCTGAATTATCTGTGAGTATCCAGGTGTAATCCTGAACAAGTTGGACTCTGCAGTGGTAATGCCAGTGAGATGGAAAAGCCGTCCCATAGCTCTTGTTTTGCTCCGGCTTGCACACGCTGCCTGTACCACCAGCACTTGCCACTGTGTGAAACTGTAGTTGGGAACTTCGGAGCTCTCGTTATCCTCTTTCTCAGAGGGCTTCCTTAGGTCTTTAACAAGAATCATATTAAAAAAAAAACAAAGCTAAAGAGTTTAAAATTGATCTGGCATAACTGTCATAATTGCAATTTTGTTTGAAAAGATGTTTGAAGCAACTGTAAAGTTTACAGTCTGAGAACGTTGCAAATGTGGTCCCCAAAGGCTCCTCGTGACTGCGCACAGGGACTCAGCTCGCTGGGAAGAGGCTGCCTGCCTGCGGCTTTTTGTTTTTCCCCTTTTCACCCATTTTATTATATCCTGACCTGTCATTTAGCAATTATTTTGAATCATGTTAGGACACTTTTCTTCATTCCATTTGAGTTTTAATTTGCTAATGCAATTGTATCTCAAAATATCAGCTTCTCGAGATACTAGATCCATGGCTTGATGGTGCATATTGAGCTTAGTTTAAGCATGAAACTAGCAAAGCAAGATCAAGAAGTGAAAGAGCACCATGTAAATATTGACAGATTGTTTTTTTTATGACTAAGCTATGATAATTCTTCATTAATTTGCTTGTGCTTTCAGAAAGGAAGGGAGCAAATTTGAAAAGCAGAGCAATATTCTTCTACAAGAGGCAACTATTTATTGTGATTGCTGAACCTCCTCTTCAATAAATGCCTCAAAACGAAAATAAAAACAGAATGAAAATCTGAAAATACCCTACAGCGGGCAGGTGTGGCGCGTCTGTCCGTAACGCCAGCGTGCCCGGTGTCGGTGCGTCCCAGGCAAGGCCGCGCCGCCCTGGGCTCCCGCGCGGCGTGCAGCAGCACACCGCCCGCCTTGCGCGCAGGGCTCCGCCAGGCCCCGGCACGGCCAGCACCGCTCCGCTCGCCTCCGCCTCCACCTCCGCCTCCGCCCAGGAGAGCTAAAGCGACGCCAAGTCAAGCAGTCAATTGTGGTAACTTTTCGAGCAGGTTTTCTGGCGGAGGAGCTGCCGTTGGCACCGTCGCGCTTTCCCTCCCTGAGCAGCGTCTCCAGCAGGGCTGCCGCGGGCCGAGGGAGGATGCGCCGGCCTGCAGCTTGCGCAGCCCTCTTAACCTGTTGTGGCAGTTTCTAAAGATGCTCTTAACACGCTCTTTCTTGGCTTGGCTGCTGTTACGGTGACCGTGAGTGCCCGGCTCGAGTTACTGCTATGGGAGCTCCCGCCGGGGAGCCGCAGGCCATGATCTCGGCCCACCCCTTTGAGAAGCCCAAATAGGCTCTAAGCCGGGTCTCTGCTGCCTTAATAAAAGGTCTAAGTGTTTCTTCTGGCCACCCTCCCTCCTGACCTGTGTCAGAGGGAAGGATCGTTCCTGGGCCAACCTCAAACTCGTTGAATTGGCCTCTGTAGCACCACGGGAATAGCGGCAATCTTAAACCCGGGTTGACCAGCGGAGTCTGGAGCTTGGGGGCCACGAGAGTTTGGTGGGATATATTAAAACCTGAGAGAAGGAATGAGGAAAACAAAACTCTAATGACAACAGCAAAAGGAAAATTTTACTTAGCAAAGTGGGATTCAGCTCATTGTGAAGGTTAAAGTGAAAACAAAGAGCAGAGGGAAAGCTGTCCCTGCTTCCTCCCTTTGGACTCCTGCTCCGTGCTTCCTGAAGGACAGAAAATGAGCTGCCAAAGGAAGATGAAGTGGAAACAACCATTTTGTATGCTCTGTCAGAAGCCTCCAAAGGCTCCTCTTGTGCAGCGCATTAGTACTTCATGCATCTTCTCCATTTTGCTGAAGAAGGCCTTGGTGGCGCGTCGGGGATGCGCCCCGCTGCAGCCGTGCACCGTGCAGGATCTGCTCTCTGCGCGTTAGGGATGGCCACATACCTTTCTCTTGTCTCTGGTCTTTTGTTTTTGCTGCTTCCAATTACAAAATAATCAGCCTAGTGCAGGTACAAGAAACCATGTCCCATGGGGAAAGTTACAAGCAGATGGAGTTAGGAAGCTGACCTCCTGAGGTATTTATTTTTTTCTCCTAACAGTGGTGTAACACATCCAGCCCCAGCGTGCTCTGGTTTGTATTACATAAACAGAGCTGCTTCAACAGAGGTTCATTCAAATGAAAACTGCTAAAAAACTTTGAGCAGTATCCCAAACAGCAGAGGTCAGGATTTTATCCATTATAATCCCCACACTTCATCCTATCCTCAAAACAAATCAGTCATAAACTGGCAGCTTTTATCCTGATTTCCATATTTTCACACATAACATTTTATTAAAAAGCTATTAAGCTTAAAATACATCAATCATCTCTTGAGTTCACGTTAAACATAACAGAGGGCATGAAGTGCTAGCTCATGCTGAAGTTTATACTTTAGTCTGTTTTTCTTTTGAGTTGTTAGAGAAATATTAGAAGCCGTAGAGTGTGGGAACAGCTGTTTCTTGGCTGTGTGCAGTTCTGATTTGTAAGAGTAGTGATATTGCAACTGCTCAACTGATTAGCAGTTTTTGCAATAAATTCTAAAGTTGTTGGAAGCATTTTGATAAAGGATATTCATCCTGCTCCCGTTTACACTGATCTGCTCTTTGTTTGCTTGGTTGGTTTGTTTTGTTTTTGTTTATTTCTAAGTGCAGAGTGAACCCCAACAATGTTGGTTAAGCCCATGCATTCCTGTGGGTACCTGCCCCTGGACCAGTTCCCTCAGGAGTCATCTGGCTTCACCCCAGTTCTGTAGTACCTCTCCTGATAGCCTGATTTTGGCTCTGAGCTAGATCCAGTGCTTAGATAGGATAAGGATAAGATTTCAGCCAGATGGCTTACGAGCAACATTTTCTTTCAAAGTTCTTGGCTCCAGCCACACACAAGATTGCTTCAGGCCAACAGGATAAAACCCTGTCCTTCCATCGGCCAAGTCGGGCCCTTACTTGAGTGCGCAACGTGGTCATCCTGCACGTTGCCATCCCAGCTGCGCTGCCCTCACAGTGGCTCTTTCCCACCCAAAATATGGTTGCATTGCTGACTCCAGGGCTGTGTAGCATAAACTTCCACAGCGGTGGGTGACAGCGTGGAGAGCCCACGCCGATGTATAGTGCCATCAATCAACAGCACTACACAAGGCCTTTGTTTCTTATGTTCTACGCTGATAAGAAAAACTAATGTCCATGGCCCACTAGACTCTATATTGGTCAGGAGAACTTCCTGTGAAGTTTATGAACCTATCTAATGCAAACAGAAAGAATGCCTCTTCAGTTTGACCCAGGCTATGAAGGACCGAGATTCACTCCTCCAGCGTTCCTGAGTAAGTTTGCAGTCACCTACTCATGCTTCATGCTGAAGAACAGGGCTTTGTTAGTCTTTGGAAGTGATACCATTGCATGTATGTTAATATTTTGCTACTACTTATCAGTGGCAGCACAAATCTGCCTGGTATCTCTATTAATTATTTGGATTATAGCAGACAAAGATAATATTCTTAGCATTTTTTAGTGGAAGAATTTAAGCAACCTATGTGTGATGTACTCAAACTGGAAGAATTTTTCTTGTATGAGCAGTGCTGGGAGGAACTGCCAGTGTGAAAACTCAAACCAGATTTGTGTGGGGTATGTTCTTGTCCCGCACGAAACAGCGGGAGTCAAGGGGAGTTGCTCACAAATTGACATCCTTGAGAGTTCTCTAGATGACTTTTCCTGCACTTTGTGATCTTCTGCACGAAGAGAGAGATCCTCCCCTGCTTTCTCAAGCCTTTTTGTGTCCCAAGCCCATGCCTAGCATGCACACAGAACCAGGTATGTAGCTGTTTACACTCATTTGTCAGTGGAGGATGCAAAGTCTGAGCAGGTACAGGACAAAGGCCTCCACCTGTGATGCTGGTTACAGCCACAAATTTCAGTGCAAAATAATCACTAAAACAAAGGTGTTCTCAAAACTATCTCACTTATTAGAGGCCTGGCTTATTTTTCCATGTTATAGTGTGAGGAATGCTGGAGAAGCCTTTGCGTTGCCTTCAATCACAGCTTAATTGGAAATATGAAAAGGTTCCCTAATGACCTCCACAGGTAGCAAAAGATTTGTATTCTGAATGTATACATAGGCCTTGTTGTTCTAAATCGTGCTTCTTTCTCTGAGCGTGCACTGACAAGTATGTTTATTACTGTACAACATTGTGAGCCAAGTAATGTTTATTACTGATTGTGCTCGGGGGTCAGTGCAGAGTCTCACCCGGCTGAGGTGCATTTTAGATGGGTTCTGTCTGAGGGCGCTCTCCCTTTGGAGCAACTTGGAGGGAATAGGACCTGCATCGTAACAGGTACGTGCAGATCTCCCACCGCTGCCTCTGGGGCGAGCAAGTAGGGTGACAAGTCTCATCTATGTTTACCTATATAGATATATGTATATGTGTGTGTGCATGTGTGGCAGAAAGGTAAGGTATGACAGAAATCTGCTTGTTTCCAAGTAACCTTGTACATACAGATGAAGGGATTTTCCCATGCAGTGTAAGTTGTTCAGCAATGCTGCTCGACACACCTGGTCTCTTCCATTGTATTCTGATGTAGGCAAACTGCTGCCCTACAACTACAGCCATGCATACATGTGGCTAAGAATAAAAAAGCAGTGGCACTATTGCAGATATTCAGACTCCCTTGCTTGAAGGGATACTATCAAGGAAACTAGGCCAAAAACTTGACCTATTTTAAAAGACATGGCAATCTGTTCTTTTAAAAAATCATTCACACTTCATTGAATCCTTCTCTCCTATAACATGAAAAATATCCAAAGTAGTAACATTCAGAATTCTTCTGTTTTGTACACACTTTCTATATAGCGTATATAGATATACATACATTGCAAGTTAAACTATCCAATGTGACAACTTAATTTTCCCCCATACCTGATCATGAGAAAGAACTAATCTTAAAAAATAGCAAATACAGTTTGCTGAACTACTTTGATGCATCTGTCTAATTGCTTCCTTGCTGCTCTTCTTCCTCAGTATTGACTGCAGTGAACCCATAGGACCTGGGATCCATAGAAGATTCTTGCCTCTAGGGCACTGCATGTTTTGCCGTGTTCCTCTGCTATTTTGCTGCCTGAGACCTGGCTGTGCAAGAGCCTCCACGCAGCGCTGGCCTGCGGCCGGAGGAAGCTGGCTCCAGCAGATGGTGCAGAAGCGGGTGCCTGGTGTTCCCCGCGGCGCCGTCCCTGGAACCGACCACGTGGGGCCACCTTCGGCAGCGACCCTGGCCTGGAGGTGTGGGGCTTCTGGTGGAAACATTGGCAAGAGCCGTGTGGGGCGGCCACCAGGTCCAAGGGCTCTGCAGATGAGGTGAAGCAGGGCACTGGGCTGAAGTTTTGACCAAAAAGCCCTGGAGTGTTAAGAACAGATGGGCAGAAAGTGCTTGTGGTGAAACACGGCTGCTTTGACCTTTGCTGTACATGACAGGACACTGGGCTGTCTTGTGGGGGATAGGGAGCTGAAAGAAAGGAGTCCACAGGAGAGAAACATTCCGAGTGGATCTTGGGAATTTACTCTGGTTACCATGACTTACTAACTGTAAATGATCTACACAGTCTCCCAGCAAAACATGGTGTTCCTCATCTGACCTGCCATGGCAAGCCGTAGCCAGGCCCCGCTGAGCCTGCACCGTCCCCGTCCTGTATCTGATGATCGCGTACGTCTGTAGGTGCAAGGGCAGCATTCACATTTTGTTATCATTTTAAAACTATCTTGAAGAGATGTAAATGAGCAGATGAAAGCCAGCACAGGACAGAACTAGAGTCGGTGAGGGTGGTTTTCAAGACGACTGTTTCCGTAGCTAGTCGAGGCAGTATCGAACCCCTCACCTTTGCTAGAGGTAGAGCCATGACCGAGGGGCCTGATGCAGACTCCACGGGCATTTTTAGCCCTTTGCCCGTTATTTGGCAGGTTGCAGTGCTGCCCACCTCACAGCACCTGCACCTACTGCACCCAGGGGCTGCGGGAACCAGCAAAGTTCAGCAAATTCCCAGCCAGGCAGGCTCTCACTAGAATTAAAATATCCCACGAAAAAAACTCCCTTCCCATGTCCTGTACATAACCCAGTTTCTGCTGTTGGTTGGTATGACATGAGTGTGAAGGTTTTTGAGGTAAACCAGATTTTTTGAACCAAATGTTGAATGTTGCATAAATGTTGAAGTACCCATTAAAATCGGTTAGGTGAATTACTACTTAGTGCACTCCCCTTTGCCCATCACTACACATGCATGGAAGAAACAGAGAGCAGAAGTGGTGAGGAGATGTCTCGGGCATAACTCAGGATACACAGAGACAGACATCCCTAGGGAAGGAGAGCTGCAAAAAAAGGCATCAAAATGGAGTTCACTGAACCAGCATTTAAAGCTTTTGCGAAGTGTCTTTTTTTAGCAAGCCTTTAAAGTCAAATATCCTCACAGAATTTATTTTATGCTTGTCTTGAGGATAAAGATAGCAAGAATTCATTATTTATCTGCCTCATTCCTCAGGTTGGTTTCTGAGTCTGCAGGTCTCTCCCTGGCCCTGTGTTAGTCAAGAAGCCGCAGATGTCTCTCCATCGCCAGGAAGCACACGGAAAAGCACATGCCCCTCAGTCCTGGCCACCCGGTGGATAAAAGGGCAGAGACATTCCTCCTCGAAAGCAGGAGACAGTGTATTCCCCAGCTGCCAGAGATAATTCATAGCAGGGAAGTAAAAAAACAAAACAAAAGAAAGCCGTACTAAAGTACAGTAGAGAAATTCCAGGAAAATAGGTTAGACAGTATTTAAGCAAATTTTTTTTTCCTGCAGAGAGGGCTCGTGCTAGCTCTTAAGTTCCAGAAATGGAGGAAAAATAAACACAGCTTTTGGATTTAACCAGGCACAATGGAGTTAGCTCTTGCTGGTGCCCCAGACCTCACAGCAGAATGTCTTCTTGCAGGCCTCTGGGACTCGCTCTATCAGTTTCTTTTTGAAGATACATTTTGAAGAGCGTATCTGTCCTGCAGAGCAGGATTCCACCACTTTTGAGTTAGAAAACATGGGAATTTCAGGGCTAATACGGCCACCTCGCTGTCTAGACTAGTGTGTCTGCAGAAAGGGAGTGCCTGGGAATAGAGACACTGGAAGAGAAACACCCTAGTTGTGTCTAGGCTGAGCTGTTTCACCCTTTAAAATAGGTATTTGGCAAATGATAAGCAAGGAATGGTAAGTAAGGTCCTGCAACACTCTGAAGGCTTCTGCCTTAAGCCCTTGCCTTTGTTTACAGCAAAGGGACAGAGAATTAAATTCGGTGTCTTCAATGTCATATATTTCTGTCTGCACTGACCAGAAACCCTGAGCCATCAGGCTTAGGTATTCCCAGCCACTGGGTCACAATCTCCAACAGAGAGCTGGATGGTGCTTGGGTGGGTATCCCCAGAGGGGCAGAGGTGAGGCCTGAGGCAGCTCACCTGAGTGCAGTTAAATGCAGTTAAATGATCACCCTGAGTGTCTTAGTTGTGTCAGAACAAGCTCCTCTTTGCTTAAAAAAAAAAAAAAATCATGCTGGATCTATTTCTTTGCAGTAGGTCAGGTGCTGTTGCATGAGCTGGATGAGGATGGAGGAGCCGTGCAGCAGGCCGGGCACCTGGCACTTCACCTCCGCTGGGGCCGCGCACGTCCCGCTCAGCATCAACCTGAGAACGCCGGTACCCACCAGTGCCAGGCCTGAAAGGAAGGTTATTCTCCTTCGCTGTGCGGCCAGGGACCCTATCTCAGGCCTCTGGGCGCTACGGCCTGACTATCAAGGCCGGCACTAGAGACGGTGGGTGCCGGAGCCACGCGGGGACGCGGTGCCGTGGGGTGGGCGCAGGCGGACCCGCTGCAGCGGGGCGACGGGCGCAGCTCTGCCTGCGCACACCACAGCGCTGCAACCGATTCCTTTGTAGGTCATGTGATGCCAACACTGCTGTAAACAAGTGTGACTG
Organism: Nothocercus julius; assembly: GCA_013398735.1. Taxonomy (NCBI): domain Eukaryota; kingdom Metazoa; phylum Chordata; class Aves; order Tinamiformes; family Tinamidae; genus Nothocercus; species Nothocercus julius. The sequence goes on from VZSV01000070.1 coordinate 2,950,916, forward strand.
CAATTTGATGTTGTTGGGAGCTAAACGCACAAGGCGCTAAATAATAAATGTATTTAGGCGGAAAGCAACACTGGAACGCGGTGCATGTGCCGTTCCCCGTTTTGCGCAGCACGGTCTGTCCCGCAGCGTGCGGAACTCGCTGCGCTGTGCAGGGCGTCGGGCTGCTGCCCGCTTGCTTCCCGCAGCACTTTCGAGGCTGAGGGCCCGTGGGTTCTGCCCTGTCCCGCGGCCGAACGGGGCAGGGCACTGCCCGCAGCAGAGGCGCTCCCGGCCCTGCTGTGTGGGACGCTGGCAGATGCCCCCGAGCGCACGAGCTCCTGTCTGTGTCTGTGCACACGTGTGTCCGCGACGGGTTCCTGCAAGACGGGGGGCTGTTGGCCCAGGCGCCTCCCGGCTGGCAGGACGCGGGTCCAGGCCGCGCTCCGCCGCAAAGGCTCCGCTGGGGACTCCGCGCCCTTCCAGGCCGCCTCGGGGCCTCTGCGCGGTGCCCCGCGCACCCGCGGAGCGCAGCGGGCGGCCG
>VZSV01000070.1:2952227-2974716 GCA_013398735.1 Nothocercus julius
GTGCTGCGGCGCGCGGGCCCTTCCGCGCCCCTGCGCGCAGGTGGGCGCTCCGCGGAGGGCAGCAGCGCCGCCTGCTTCGGTTTTTTATATTTTATGTTGCATATTTTTTCTTAAAAACACATATTTTTATACTTTTATTTTTATGTACTGTTTTATTTCGCGCCCTCCGCGCGCAGCCGCGGCGCTGAGGGGCGGCTCGGCGCGATGAGGGCGGCCCAGTGGGGCTGGTGCCACCTGCGGGCGCCCCCCCCCCGGTTCGCAGCCCCCCCGGGGTCCGCGGGCCAGCGCGGTTTGGGCCGGGGCTGCCGGTACCTGCCCCGTGCTGGTGCTTTAAACATCGCTCTGCAAAATAAACGCGCATTTCTTGCTCAGCTATGGGGCTGATTTTATGTGTATTAGAGGGGAAGAGGTAAAGGGGGTTGGGCTTCCTGCAAATACAAAATATTGTTATTTTTAATTTTGCAACTGGCCATCACCTGCACTATGTGCATTTTTTTTTTTGGTAGTTTTCTAAAAGCTGCTCTTGCCAGAGAGGGCTGATACGGTATTTTGAGTGTGGACCTGTGTAAATACAGGTTATTGATAATCTATACTATTTATCTATGTGCATTCATACACATATATGTGCACCTTGTGTATATATGTGTTTGTATGCATTCATTTTAATAAGCTATATATTGATCTAGCCTGCATATTGTCTCGTAATACAGTTAGCTTTTATGGTGTGAGTTAATGTACCTTTAAGAGGAAGAATATCTAAATATAGTGTTTCCTTCATTTATTTTACTGTATGACATAGTGAAATCGCATTTATCCTTTGATTTTTTTCTTTTAAAAAAAATCTAAATATGGAATAGTAATTCATTACCCTTAAACTACACTTGTTACCTTTTGTTTTGTTTTGTTTCTCTGTGCAACAAAGTGACCTTAAGAAGGAATGCAAACTGCAGAATTTCCTGTCTGTTTAGCTGGTGAAGCCTCTGTGCCTGATTTACTGTGGATTTTTGTGATGTCCATTTCTTCCCTGTCATTTTCTTCTCTCTCCATGAACATGCTGTTTGGAAGGCAGCCGGAGAGCGTGTTTACATTGCATTCAGATTAGGTATCATGTCCAAGTTGAAGACAAAATGGCTCCTTTTATTATGGGCTTTCTTTTAAAGGAAAATGAGTGCATGCGTTAGCATTTTATATCAGGTTGCTCTTTTGATTCAGGTGCAGTTGGTGAATAGCCTGACTCTGCTTTTGGTGCGCGGGAATGTGGAGTTTTGCCTCGTGCAGGTGTCCAGGCTGGTGCCAAGCGCCTCTGAGCAGCGGCGGCTGTGGCGGTGCCTCCAGCCCTGTCTCCCGGTAGTTTAATAGATATTCCCCGCATTGGCCTGACCTTTCCTCCCTGGCCATCCGGCAGCTTTCCGCACGGGGCTGCAGCCTCTCTGCTCCTCTCACACAGTATCAGTTCCTCGCGGGTTACGCTCTAGATATGTGGTGTTTGAAGATAAGGGTAGTTTTATAATAAACTTTTTTTGGATATGTTCAAAATGTACTTTTGTCTGCAGATAATAGCAGTTCTGTGCTTTCCCCTGCTTCTGGATTCCTAGCAAGCAGTCTTCATTCGAAACCCCAGTTTAATGTTAATTTGTGTCTTAGTGCAGATTCTGTCATTCTCCTTAAGCAGAAGGGATAAAGAGAGTTGCAGAGGAAGTCATGCATGCTGCATTCAGAGTAAACACTGCAAGGGCTCGTCTTCCCTGTGTGCCGCCTGGGATCTGCTATTCTTCCGTAGGTGCAGGGTGCCCTGAGCTCATAGGCTGCACTGGAGATTGGGGAAGGCTTCCTGTGAAAATGGCAGGGCTCTATTGTTAAAAAGAGCTAGGTAGAACTTGTTGAGGAGAGCTTCCTCTTTTCTGTATTCCCTCCTCTTCCTCCCCCATCCTCCACTGCCTTTCCAGTTAAAAGTGTGAGGAGGTTGTTGTGTTGAATTCCTCCTTTGCTTCCCAAAGGACTTAGCACGTCTAGAATACTCTTTTGTGTCGTCCCCTCTTTCTCCTGCACTTGTTTGTGCACAGTGCATGGGTGTTTTTAACTCCTGTTTTCTGAGGTTTCTAGTCCTCAGAATGATTGTCAGGGAAAACAGTATAGCAAAATATAGCAGCTACTAAAATACTGGACTCGAGGATCACAAACAAGTCTGTGCTTGTCCTTCCACTGTACAGACAAATATAGATATAGTATGTGATGTAGGCCTCAAGCGGGACAATGAGTTGTTCATTATCTCAGCTCATACTTAATTTGTTCTGTTTATTAAATTAAAATGTAGTTTGACAAAAGTAGCTCAAGTAATTGTGAACATGCAGCGTCCCTTAAAACCAAACAATAGATGAAGTCCTGCTGGTTAAAATTGAAGGCATGGTCTGTATATGTATTGAAGACTTAAAATGCACTGCTGGTATTTTTATTTATTTATTTTTAATTTGCATACCAAGTGACCATGTTTGTACAGAGGAGAAAAGACGAGAGTTTTTATGCTCACAGTTAAAAACAAATCAGGAAGTATTTATTTGCATTAGAGCTGCCTGTACAGGTATGCCAGATAGTTAGAGCTGATTAATTATTGTAGCCAGACAGACGTTAGAGTTCATTACTGTCTGACCGTATCTTTTTCCCAGCTGCCCTACTTGAACACATCCAGCGAAGTGTTGTCTGTTCTTATTTCGGGTTGCAGATATGACTTGCTCAGACAGTTGGATGTGTTCTTGCATTGTCGATGAAAAGGGCAGAAATAATATTAGACGTCTTTTCCTATTGATGGATTAGAAGTCTAGACGAGAGAGGCTACGTCTTTGCGGCGCCTCGACTGTCTGATTGAGGTCGATTTGGGCGGGTTTATGAATCGCCTTGGTCTCTGCTGGACGTGGGTCCTTAATCTGCCTGTGTTTATTTCCCTTTATATTCATTAAAGCTTTTTATATTTATTAATAGCTTTTTGTCCAGACGTTGGAGCCTGAGGGTGGGAAAACCTCCCTAGTCAGCTGTCTGAGCGTATAGACTAACGGGGCTTCAATTATTTCTTTCGGATGAGAATACTGCGTTACCAAGCGCGTGTTATTTGTATACAGCGCTGCCAAACACAAACGTGTACTGGGGAAGGCCGAGGCGACTCATTACTCCCTTAGGTTGCAGGAGAGTGTCCGATTGCTGGAGACAGCTTGTAGTGCCCATATGCAAGAGAAACGAGGCCAGAGCACTGAGCTGCGTGGGTCACGGAGGGGAGAAGTGGCTGCGGAAGCTCCGCTCCGACGGGGGTCAACGGAAGAGGCCAGGACTTGAGGCGCTTCCATCCCTTTGCTCACTGTGCTGAGCTAAAATCCAGTCTGTATGCAGCCAGCGAGCATTAAAATGGTAGGGTTTGTTTTCGTGTTCACTGTTTTGAATAACTGGCAATGAGTCTTAAATGAGCACTTGTTTACTGTTATAAACAGTAAACTATTGCTTACGTCTGTGCACGCCTCGGCCCCAGTTTTTCACCTAGCTTGCATCTCGGCTTTTTTGTCCTAAAGGCATCCGTTACGGTTTGAATGTAGTAATTTTGCCTGAGATGAATTTCCCCCTCCCCTATATCTCATGTGTAAAGCAAGCCGAAGACCAGGCAGCGTGCAGCTCGAAACACAAAGCGTTGCTGTTGCAGTATTTTGCACCAGCCGTGGGTGTGGGCTTCTGATCATGATTTTGTCCTCAAATCACTCTTCAAGCTAGTAGTTTTATTCCAAAGCCACATCAGCTGGGCCGCTTAGTGCCAAAATTATATATGTTCTAGGGCCTGGTTTTCTTGTGTTGAAGGGAGTAGGAGGTGACTCGTGCCCCTGTTAGTTCTAGGCTCGTGATACTGTGTTAGAAAACCAGATTAGCTGATTTTAATAGCAGCATTTTCTAATCTTTTGAAAGCTCCATCCTTGTTTATGACTGAGATCAGCCCTGCTGCCTCCTGCAATTGCATCTATCGCTCCTCATTAGTCATTGTGCGCAAGTGGGGATCGGCGCTGGCAGCTCTGCTGTCGAGTGAACATCCCACCGTTTGGAAAATGCCATTGAGACGTCTCATAGTTGCAGTTGCGTCTTATTTGTGTGCTTGGATGAGCAGGAAAAATGACCGACTGCGTGGGTATTTTTAATGAGATACCTGGCAGTAGAGAGGCAGCTCCGAGGGTACGGGTTTCAGGCACTTTGCGAATGCAGGTGTAAACAACTTTTCAGCTATTTTCTTCTGCAGTTAAAATTCCTGTAACATTTTTATTTTTTTTCTTTATCTAGTTGGATTTGTGCATAGTCCAGCTCATCTGCATTTAATCTTTTTCAGTTTCTTGTAGCTAGGGGTGCAGGGAGTAAAAACTAACAACTCTAGATTTGCTAAGCAATCTATCAATAGCGAGTGGAGAACTTGAAGTTCCTGTAACTAATTACAGATTTTTTTTCTGGTTATCCTATACCTCTAGCCCCAAACACACCAACATGCTCCCTGCTCCCTTCTTGATCCCTATCACCTCATTGTTGGAGGTGGGAACACAACTTGAAATTTCATTTTTAAAGATTTCACTCCTGTTGTGAAGAACAGAATTATTACTGACAAATGTAACACAAGGCCACATTTATTTCAGTAAATCTGAGTAATATTACAAGTGCATCTAGCCCATCTCAAGAAGTACTTTGGGCCCTTCGGATAAAGGGTGCTGTAAAACTGATTTTTTTCTTGTCACTGGCGTGGTTTTCCCCAGGTTTATGGTCTGTTGTTTACGGATCATTGTGAGAGTTCCCTGTCCTGAATGTTCCTTTCGTGGTGTACAAGCAGACGAATACAGGGAGAAACGTGAGCTGTGGACTGTATTCAGACTTGTTTGCAGTGATTCCCATGGAGGCCGCCAACCTCCCTCAGCAAAGCATTTAGCTGAGTGTGGTTCTCCTTCGCCCTCCCTTTCCCCAGGAGTACGGGGATGAAAAGCGGGTTTTTTCATCCAACTCCTTGAGTTGCTCAGGGTAGCTCCTGGCAGCCGTCCTGCAGAAACCCCTGCTCCTGAGGTGAGCCCTGCCTCCTGGGGCGGGAATTTCCATTAAAAAAACAAAAACCTGACCATTTTGTGCCCTTTTGCTTTGACAGTAAGTGAAGTTTAAGCTCTGTGTGTGTGCCTGGGCATTTACGTGTTGCCGTTTCTCCTGTACGTGTCAGTTTTTCTGCTTGGCACCTGTCCCGAAGGATGGCCGCTCCTCAGCTGTGGTGGGGCCCATCCCCTTGGGCAAAGCCCAGGTAGGGCAAAGCACTCGCTGTTCCTCGCTGGAAACCAGCTCCTTGCCACGAGCCGGGTCCTCCCCGCAGCGCAGGGACTGCAGCGGCCGGCACGGTGGCGGCTTCCCCGTGGGCCCTGGCCACCACTGGCTGCTGGAGCTTCTGCCTCAGCAGGTGTGGAAGCCAATTTGGTCTACAGGAATTTTTACAAGGTTAGAAAATAAACCTGAATAAAATGTTTGCTGACCTCTCCATAACCTTTGGAGAATGGAGCTGGGGTTGGATAAAATATCCTGGCTCAGAGTGTGGCAGAAGAACTCTGCAGAGAGAAGCTGTTGTGAATTTTCTTTTGGGAAGACTGGGACTACTCTTGTTAGTGACTTTGTTTGTTGAAACAAAGAAAAACAATAGGATCTAATAAAGTATATGGGGTAGAAGAACAATATTTGAGTAATAAAGGCTTGGCTACGTTTTACTACCGTTCATTCTAAAATGCATAGGAGTGCATTAAATTGTTGACTTCACAGCATCATCAAATATGTGCAATTCCTTGTTGCGTAAACATTCCCTTTCCACCGCAGGAGTTCTCTTTGTTGAAGAAAATCAGACAGTGTAACGTTGTAGTACAGAACAGCATTTTTAATGAGTTCTTAGTAAGCATCAGATTGTGGGATTGTCATCTCAGGCCTTCATAGCTAGATTCCCTGAATTTGGCTAATTTTTGTGTGATTTGCACCTGTACATATACCATTGGCAATTAGGACTCCAAATCTCAGCCAAAAAAAGAACACTCAAAAATCCCCCTTGAAATTTTCTGGATGCCGTACAAATTTATCAGAAAAAATACTGTACCTGGGTAAGATGATGGTACAGCTTAGGTTTGGGTGTTCAGATTTATGTCGAGGAACTTAGCAGGTTTTTAATTGATTGTCACTTTGGGTGTTTTCTTACCCTTTTTTGGGAGGAGTGGAGTGGTCATTTTGAGAGAGGGGATTGAGCTTAATGTTTTTATATAGATCCTCTAACTTATGTCTGTTGCCTTCTCTTGTTACTCCTCTCTGCAGCTTGCCAAACAGAAGTATTGGAGAAGGGCCAGAGCTGCAAAATTCAGATCAGGATCCAAATTTGGATTTTTGGTTCAAGCCTCTCTAATATCTAATATTACAAAGCCTCATCTATAAATAAGAAACTTCTTGTACTTTAATTGTAAAGATGTGGAGATGGGATAGTTTTCTTGTACGCTTCTTAAGCAAGTCAATATAGAATGGTGCATTGCATGTTTGAAAAATTACCATCAAATCACTTAAAAGGTAAATTGAATAGATACAAATACAACGTTCTGACATGCAGAAAGATCCCTATCAGAAGACCAGTAATTTTTTTTTTTCTCTCAAGCCAAAAAGAAAAATCCCTTGAATAAGTCTAGAAACTCTGAGGGTGTTAGAATGTTTTGGGATTTTAGGGGGTTGTTTTGTTTAAATGGGAGTTATGCGGTATCTCAATTTTAATGCTCTCTTGATTTAATGGAAAAAGGATTATCTGTCATCAAGTAGGAGGCTCGTTATCGGCTGCTGTGCCATCAACAGGCTCTCTATAAACTGCCAAGTGTGTTTTCTTTCTGTGTGTGTGTATTTAATCATTAAGACAGTGGGAAAACATTGAAAACTTTCTTAGTATTTTCCCTGTTGCCTGTTTTTAATAGCTTGTGGTCACTGCACTGACATTACTATCAGCGAGAGGCTGGGGAGTCGTTGGGGTGGTTGCAGCAGGAGAGGAGCTGGTCTCTGTTCGGATGTGACCCACACCACAACTGGGGGGCTCTCATCTTGTGGCTGTTTGGAATCGTACCTAGAGAAAGGTCGAGTTTTTCAGCTTAGAAAGGAGGAGTAAATTTGGGGTACACAAGCTGTTTTCAGACCCTTTTAAAAAGCTTTAGAAGTGTCGTGTGGCTGGCTGGCAGATTTCTCTTGAAGCTGCCTACCCTGAGGTGGCCACTTAGGGATAATTTTAAGTCTGTTTTTCAATATATGCTTTCAATATAATGTGTTCTCCCCACTGTAGAGACAATTTCTTTTTTTCATAGGTGAGCATAGGAATTGGCCTTTTTCTCCTTCTGTTGCTTTAAATCTTTTTTTTTTTTTTTTTTTTTTCCCTTCTCTATCCTGACCCTAGAAATAAATTCCCAAACCACCTGGGAAAATATCAGGAAAACCAAAGGAGACAAAAGCAATACACACTAGTAAAGCAGAAGAGTGGAGTAGTAATGTTTTAAAACTCTACCCTTAGAGCTTTGTGCATAGTAAACAAGAAATAGAATGCGAACTAGAAGTTCTTTTACATAAGTGCTTTTATCTTATGCATTGCATCCATACATTAATTTGAGAAAACTAAAGTGTGTTTTCCTCTCACCTTTTAACAAAACAATATACTATTCTTTGCAGCTGCCATTTTAAGTGGATGCTGCATATAGGCTAGCATATAAATACTTAGTTCACTATGGATATTAACATGAACTTTTGGGGGAAGTGCCCCAACCACCCTGAGCATTTTGCTGAAGAGTATGTTTCAACTATCTTGCATATAATAATACCTTGATAGAGCTGCAGGGGAGAGAGGTCCTTCTTTTGCTTTTAGTTTAGCCCGTGTAACAGTTACGCTGAGGAGCAACTTTCTGCTTGTCCAACGTGGGTTGATGCCGTTTCCTCCCGCCTGAGCCGCTGCCTGGCAGCTCTAAGTTAACGTCAGCTCCTAGTTCAGCAGCTTCCGGGCTCTGCTGGTGTGTTGAGCACGATGGGCTAGTACGTAGGAGATTGACCCAGCTGACACTTACTGTAAAGGAATTTGAAGTGTGCGATCCTTCTAAGTTTGGTTGTTGTTGTTTTGTTGTTTTGCTGTTATATATTGCTGAGGCTATATAAGATACTATCTTTTTATAGCTTGTGAATGTACTCTGTTGTGAAGTGCGTGGCTATTGCAGAGCCAGGGGTTGTTTCTAAGGACATATGTTTCTTGAAACATGCCAGGGTCTCTCCAGAAAAACAGATTCTGCTGTGCTTTGCCCACAGGTGCATGTGGGTTTTATCACTTACTGATTGTCAGGTGCTTCAAGATTGGGAAGAAAATCTAGTTACTGTAGAGAGCTCTCCTATTAAACGAGGCATCTTCATATCTCCTCTTAGAGGAAATTTGTGGCTAAATGTCAAGCTCCATAATCCATGGCTGTCCTTTTTGATGGATAGTCTCATGGGTATGGGCAATCCATATTTCTTACTCAAAAATTCCTAAGTGCCATTAAAAGCTTGTTGGGACTCTTGCCAGTGAAAAAGTTGGATTGCATCGGACAGCAGGAATTACAGCAGTTGCATTCATTACTTTGGTTGCTTATAAAGCAGTGAATTAACTTATTTTTAAATCTGTCAGCAATACGGACAAACTGTTGGAACTTCTTAATAGCAGGTTGTCTGGAAGTGTCTGCCTCGAGAGCGTCTTTCTTGGGCAAACAAGTGTTAGTTTGTGCCCGTGTTGTGCTGTGTTCCAGGACAGGCCCTTTGTTCTGCAGCACCACCTCCTTGCCCTTGTTTAGGAGTCACCTGAAGGTACTTGGTGTCATCTTTCTGGCTTTAATGAACCAACTCCTATATATTTTTCCCTTCCTCTTCAAAAATGTCACCATATTAAAATATAGAGTTTAAAAATGTTATTCGGTACAAGAAATTACAGCATACTTGATCTGAAGACTTGAAAGTGTATTAGAAAAAAAAAGTTTTTAACATTTATCTAGTACAAATTCATTTTATTGATGGAATCGTAAGACATTTTAAAATCTGTTTTGAAAAATAGATAGAGCTATCTCCTCCAGAACCAGATGCTGTATTTTATTTCTAGTTCTGTTGAGAAGAGTATTCAAGTAGCTTGGCTTGAGTCGATGTAAGAATTGGCCTTGGTGGTGCTTGGTCGTGTTCGGGTACAGAGTCTGAGGTGTTTGGGACTGATTTGAAATAGGACTCCATGCTTTTACTTGAGGGTTGGACATGCGTTTCGTGGGGCCAGTTTCGCGTTGGTGCTGAGGGTGTGCGCGCAGCGGTGCCTTCAGGAGTGCCCAGCAGCACCAGCGCCCTTGCGGTCCCTGCTGAGCCTCGAGGAGGAGGCTGCTCGGGACAGAAGTGCTTGCCCAAGTGAGCTCTGTGTTTTGTTGGTACTTACATAGGCAGGAGCTTCTGCCTACAACTGCCATCTCCCACGCTCTGTTTAGATTCAGATGTTTCGTACTTCTAGCAGTGTTCCTCAATGAAAGGTAAACAATTACTCCGTGGTCCTTATGTTGATTATATAAAAGTCTGTTGCCGCGGATGAGGAGCACGTGACTCATCCCTCCTGTGCTCGGCGCTGGGAACCGCAGCACCAGCCTCCCTGGGGTTGGTAGACGGCTGTGAGTCAGCGTGTCAGCTCCACAAGTGCCTGTGGGCAGTGCTGTGCATGGGGATCCGGCCTCGCTCCGCCTGTGCTGGAGCGTGTTGCCTTGTAGGAGAGGGCATGCGCTGGGCATAGGCAGGAAGTGGAGACCAGGGCAGAGCATTCAACTTCCAAATGAAAGACCATGGGTTTTTGATGCTCCAGCTAAAGCTCTTTGGAGTAAGGTAGCATGCATCATATGAGGATACAGTCCCAAGAATGAGGGCAAGGAACCTTTCTCTTGCTGAGGGCTAAAAGCCTTTCAAAGATATTTGGTGGGTTGCAGATTTGTCATCCAGTGAAAAGCATGAGAAGCCCCTTGGGACTGGGGGCCACATCCCTCCCTTCTGCTCTCGTGGGTTTGAGCAAGTGAGGCCTGCCGAGGCACTTTGCTGCCAACCTGCAGATAGAGGGGAGTGCCCGGGTGAAGAAGACCGGACTTGTGTGTGTTGAGGAGCTGGGCCTGCTGAAAGGGCGGTTGTGCCAGCTCTTACTCCATCTCTCCATGAAGAGCAGTAGCACATCCCGGAGTGAGTGAGCATAGAGGTGTTGTAGGAGACAGCGAAGGCTGAGAGGGGACATTACCAATGTGTGCAACATGCTCTAGGTGACGCAGCTTGTGCAGAACGGTGGGGCTAGATGATCTCCCAAGGTCCCTTCAGTGGTTCTGTGAAGGCCAAGTTCATGGAACGCTGGTGGAGTCGCCACCAGGCTTCGTTAGTGTCACCCTGAACTGCAGGTCGTTGCATGTGGGTATATCTGGGGCTGCCTTTTCTTGCATGAAAGCTGCAGCTCCTCACAGAGCCTGCCGGAAGCAAAAGCCAACAATCGCTTTAAAATCTTAGGAGAGTCAGAGGCTGTGCCCCAGGAACCTTTTAGCTAAGCACGGATGAAGTCTGGTGTTTCTTTGATTGGGATACAGAAAGAGGTTGTTTATTTACAGGTTTTTTTTTATTATTATTAAACCTATTTGCATTTTGAATGGCAAGTGTGTTAGGGCTTAGACCACTTACTGTTAGTGGTCATGTAAACTGAATAAATTAGTTGATGTTTAAAAGACAGTCAAATTAGTCAAATGACAGTAGTCAAATCACTAGTTGCACACCTGGAACGAGGCAGGGTGTGCTGGAGAACTTGGGAAGCCTTTGCCTTCAGAAGCCTGCTCTGCAGAAGCGTGTTCATTCGGATTAGATTACAGTGGTGTAGTTCAATAATTAGTTCATATGCAGTTGAGAAATGAATTGACAGCTGAGAGAAAAGCGTGTTTGCCTTTTGGAATCAGTGACCGAGTAAAGTGGGACTGTCAGATCTAGTTCTAAAAGGTTGGAAAGGGATATTTTGAATGGTTGAATTTAACAACTAGCGATGGCTTACTGTGTCAAGTAAAAAATGCTAAATAATTATTAAATGTGCTGAAGATGTAAGAAAAAACTTTTAAGCTCTTTACAGCCATTTGGTAATGCTGATTTTTGTGGATTCAATTACAGTGGACAAAAATTTATCTAAATGCAATTGAGAGTGAAATTTCGGTTAAAATTCTGTCTAGTTAATAGTATTACCCTTTTTTTCCCCCTACAAAAATGCTGAAATACTTGACCTAAAGACTTAGTAACCTGTAAAATTAAGTCCATGACCCATGAAGATACTTGGACAGCTGTCTGTTATTGATTACTTCTGAGTACGAGTTGGATGTCTGATTACTTTTATAGTCATGTGCCTGCATGTACGCTATAAATAGTTCTCCTGGTTAATAAAGCTTTAAAAAAAATGATAGTACCATTGTATCATTGAGAATCAGCATCTTTAGACTGTCTTCAAAAAAAAAAAAGAAAAAAGAAAAGAAAAAAGCTTTTCTGCTCAATGCTATTAAGCTTAAGCAGTCCCCATTTAGCTTTCTTTACCCATGAAATGGGCCATAACCTGCATCTTTTCCTTCCTAAAAGCTTGCTGCTTTTGGAGGCATTAGGAATGTCAGAATTTCTTGTCATCATGGTTCTGTATACGAAGTCAGTTTATCTTGTAGCTTAATTAAAAACTATTTAAAATTAAAATGCCTATACTGTTTTCAGTGTATGAAAGCCCAGTTTCTGTAAATGGTTAGACACATATGTATATCCTGGGATACTGCCTATCAACAATTCCCATATGTTCAGAGTAAGCCATTTATAATGGAGCAGGTGTTTGCAGTACAACCTAATAATGTGTATTTGTAACGTAAAATGATTCTTGTTATTTTGGGAAGGTTCTTAGTTGCCACTGAATACTTGATTAGCTTTGTATCAAACGTTGACCCAAGATATTCAAGAATGGGAACCAAAAATTGAGCTTCTAAAACTCTGACACCGCTTGACTTCAGAGTCCAACACAAACCTGCTAATCGGAGCTTTTAGATCTTGATTGTCAAAGAAGATGGAGCTGCTTTTATTTTTAGTAGGTTTATCTGCCCCCATGTTTGCATTTTTGCATATTAATGAGACCACTGATTTATCTTTCAAAAACAGCGTACGGTGTGTGAGACGGAATTTTAGATTTTATGTAGTAGTAAAGAAGTTTTAAGAAACAAGTATTACCATTCATATTAGTAATTGAACAAATTGTGAAGGAAAAACAAATAGTAATATGTTACTTGAGCCATTTTATTAAATGAATCTTATTTCCAGAGCAAATGCATTACCCTGTAAAGGTGTAAGGAAATAGCTCAGGCACACTCTACTTTCTTGGAGGATATGGTCTTCCTCTATTCTGTCTAACTTGGAAAAGTGAGCTACAACTGTGGCTTTATTGATTCAGCTACCCAGTAGAGGAGTAACAGGGAAGCAGTGTAGAGAAAACAGAAATCAAACTCAGTTATAATAATCGATTAAAGACATTTTGATTTCCTGAACACAGGCATCTGCTCTCCCAGTGTCACATTTGCACATGATCATGGCTCACTGGAGTGAAAATCCAGAGTGACTGATTCTGTGCTGCTATGAGACGTATCTCCTTTCGAAAAGAGCACCCAGGAGCAAACACAGGTGACGCTGGTGTGAGACCTCCATAAAATGTTAGATGCTCGCGGAGGATAGTGCGAGATGACAGCGTGAGAATCTCAGTGCATATTGCTTTGGTAACTTTATGTCCAAATCCATCCTAAACTTAAATTCTGGTCTTAAGAACTTTGGAAATTCACAAGTTTAATGACTTTTTTTTTTTTTCCTGAGATCTGTTGTAGGTTTAGTAATGGGCGGCCTTTTTTGTTTCTGCCTGTTTTACTAAGTAACTCATGGTATAACTTTCCAGTCTGTTAGGAGAGGTTGGGGTTGAAAATATTATGAATTAATGAATTAATGTTCTGGATATCATCTGAAATGGTGGTAAGCCCAATTTGTAACCTGCATGGTTTCAGTATGCCATTCAGGGGAAGGACACATGCTGTCTGCTATGTTTTTGCAAAGAAAGCTATGATATTGAGAAATACATTGTAATTGTAAATAATTGTAAAATATTATATTAATGTTTACTGGTAATGCTGTGCCAGCAAAGCAGGAAAGTAGTAGCCAATTTTGCAGGATTTTTTTTTTTCCAGTTGTCTTCGGAAATAGGATGGGCAGAAGACCTGAGTGTAGTGCGATCTGCTGATGCAGACAGTGCAGATGGTCTTCTGCGCTGAGGAGATGGAGCTCTGATCCCTAAAACTGGGGATATTAAGTGCTGCTTTAGTGTCTGCTGTTGATAATTTCCATTCAGAACTTAACGTTTTAGAGGAAAGATGCAGTCTGATAGACTTCACTGTTCATTCATTGCTGTTGCAGAGGAACTTTAGCAGTGAAGGAGGCAATGGGTGGAGTGAAGGTGATTGAGTGAGTGGTGCAAATCTTCCTTGTCGTATAGGTAACACTGGCAGTGAAGTTGCTGCTTCTGGTTGCTGTGAAGCTGCATAAGCCTTATGGGTTCATAAGTCAGGTAGTTTGTAGCTGTAACCTTGTGTCAGACCAATGGGCTGCATCGTGCAGTCTGACATGCTCGTTTGACACATTTAGTTAAACTCTCAGCACTTCTGACTGAATGCAGCTGCTCGAAAACAGCTTTGTAGCTAGGCACTGAATTAGATGCATGCAGGTATGAACTTACATTGCTTTAACTTAATTAGATTTTGTATGACTGCAGTTTTCAACAAGCACGACTTACATGTTTAGACAAGCTCTAGAGTCTGCAAGTAAACTAAAGTTCATCTGGGTTGCAAGTGAAGGGTAGGAAGCCATTGTGATAGATCCTGTTAACAACATAGGCTTTTATAGTGGGTTAATCTGAGCTTTGTGTAACTATGCATGTAATAAAATAATCTGATAAAATTTTTACATATATGTGTGTGTGATAATGCTGAGCAGAGTGTAGAATCATTCCCGTCTTCTCAGGGGTGTATATATCATTTTCTTTTGCCCTCAACCATTCATAGCCGCCCTTTCCCCAGGAGGAGGAGGATCCTACAGCAGAAGGTCTTAATTTTGCTGCGTGATCTGCTGTGTAGCAAGATGCTCCCTTGTTCGTGCCATGTTCTGACAGTGAGGGTGTATGGCTCTACATTCATGGAACTGAAATGTTTTTGTCTTCTCTGAAGTTGGTAGTACAGAGGATTTTTGTGCGCACGCTTTGTGGCGTGTGCGTGCGTCTGTATTTTGGGAGTTGGAAGCTGTGCTGGTGGGGGACGTCACCCCTTTAGTTTCCCAGGTCTCCTTTCTGGAGTCCTGTAGGACAAAGGCCCAAGGCGCAAAATCTCATCAAGGTTTTTAGCATCTCCGGTTCTGACCCCTTAGAAATATTGTCCTTGAATAATAATGTTGTAACAGGATAAGGCTTCTGCTGAATATGAGCAAAAATTCTGTAGCAAATCTTTTAGCTGTCTTTAGAGCAAATTTAGAAACACCCAAATCTTTGTTTGTAATTAGTATTGAAACCCAGAAGGCTTCATCCTGAAATAGGTCAGCTATTATGATAGATGATTTGACATTTAGCCACGAACCTGCGTATCTGGTGACTGTATCCGTGCTTTCTGCTTTTAGTCGGACCTACTTCAGATGCAGAGTTCCTATTCAAGTAGTCTTTTTTTTTTTTTTTTTCCCCTCCTCCCCATGTAGCTTTGGTGAGATCACTGTGTGTTTTCTGTATTTAGCCTTTCTAGGCAACTGATCCTTGCAGCCTCATCTTAGAATACCCTGCAGTGCCTCATCTAGATTGTTAATAATAAATATAAGCTGCAGCTCCTCTGAAGTCATATTATCTTCCTACATAATGTACAGAGGGCATCACATCCTTCGAATAGTGTGTCCTGGCTGGAGAGAGCCTGCCTGAATCCACACCGAGCAACACCCAAAGAGCCCAGGTGAAAGGAGTCTGTAAGGGTTTTCTTTGTCTACTCTAGGAGTTCACTGAAGTAACTTGTGGCAAGATACGTATATCAAAAAAAAAAGGGAGGAACTTCAAATGTGCATGCTTTGTTGCTGAAATAGAGCACCTGGCAGCAAGAGTTGTGCAAGCTCTTCCTAGCTATTTTAAGAATTGTGGGGTAAGTCTGAGGCGTTGAATACTGTTAGATTTCTTTCGAGAGCTGAGAGCGTGTTCAGGGCTCTGAACCTCGGACCCAGGCTCTTTGCTGTCTGCCAGCTAGCTCCTTCTCAGCCCTTCTCCACAGTCTTTACAGTGGACTGAGTTTGAGATTTGGGCATTTTGTTAGCAGCATTGCCTTCATATAATTGGCCTTACTTAACACTCATAAAATCATCATAGTCTTAGAAATGGTGAAGGGATTCAAGTTAATGATTATCTTGTGCTTGACTTACATTTGCTCTAGTAACAAGTATTGAAGCCATATCTGACCAATTTTAGCCTGCACTATCTTAAAATACAGCGGCATACCGAACCATTACTTTTTTCAGCACTGTGATCCAGTCTTGTTCCCTTCTGCGTCTGATCTAAAACTGGTCTCACTTATTTTCTTCACCCAGCGGAAGGCGGTAGATTAGGTTACAGGGTACATCAGTGCGGTGCAGCTAGCCCTTGTTCAACCCGTTATCAGTTTGCTGTTTCTCTGTCTTTCTTATTTTGCCAAGAAAAGTGGTTTGACTTGCATTAAGGAGGAGTCTGCCTTCAAGCTGGAAGAGCCAATATTTACAAATTGGTCAGTGCTGCCTTTGTTTACTGCTTGGAGACCTCAGGGTTGGATACTTTTTGCAAGTCTCCAGCAGAGAGAACTGTGTGGCTATTTTTATGCTTTGGTGAAATAACAATACCTCATGTACTTGCAAGGCACACTTAAAGTCCCTGTAACTTTTATCTGGAGTGAGAATATTTTTATATTTGAATGCTGAAAGGTTTAATTTATATTAATTGTTTTGCTTGTGTTTGCTTGCTTTTGTACTATATTCAGGCAACTTAAAAGAGTAGTTGGGGTGAGTTTGTGCTACTGGTATCTGTTTTGTTTACAAATCTGGATCTGCTTGAGACCACGTCTGTCTTTGCTTGCACTAATATTACACTGATTCAAAGATTTCATGACCTGATGATGTAAGTTGGCATTTTATAAGTTAGCCGCGCTAGCTTAAAATTGCAACATACAGTAAAGGACAAGGTGCAGCTGGATTTGACAGAAAACTGCTGTTGCATATAAAATGAGTTGTCAAAATTTACTCTAAGATTAACCTACTTAAGAAGACTGCTTGAAAAAAATCTTGAGAGAACTTGGAGCCCATGCAGCAAGCTAATTGTTTCTTTTCCGCAAGGAAGTTCAGCTGTGTTTCCGGCAAGAAGTGTGGTTGTCTGATAAAGACTTTTTTCCCCCCTTTTTTTAAAGTAGCCTTCAAATACAAGAGGCCTGTTGTGCTCCTGTCTTCAAAACTTCCCCTGTGCCTCTGTTTGTTTGTTTTTGTTTGCTTGTTTGTTTATTTTTTAAGTGTTTGGAATAGCGAATAGTCAATTTTAGAAGTAAAACCTCACGGTATCGCTAAAAGGACCCTGCCCTTCTGGGCAGACCCTGCTCTGCCCTTCTGCCTTGTGTTGCATCATGGAGTTGTAGGATGAAATGGATAAGTTAATTCATTTGTTGGAATATGAATCTTTTAAAAAAATGATAAATTTTCTGTTGGGTCAGCAAGCAGATCCAATGGAACCAAAGAAAGCTTATCTGGCTGTACAATTTGCTCTTACCAAAAGGTACTCACGTGGGGAGGAAAACAAGCTGCTCCCTTTCAGTAACAGCTCACAGTTAGGTGGGATTCAGCATTGCCCGAGTGGCACCTGCAGATGAGTGTGTGATTGCATCTTAAGATATGTATTGCCAAAGCGTGTTGTTTTTTCCCATATCCTCCTTCCTTTAGTTGTATAAGATGTTTAGGTGGAAGCGAGGATAGGTATTCTGACACAATTGTCTTTAAATTGACGTTTTGAGAATTCAGAATTAGTTTCACTAATATTTGATGTATTTCAGTATATTTGGGAAGGAAAACTAAATAGCTTTGGACTAGATAGTGCTACCTTAATCTTGAATATGTTTGAAGTCGCATGGGGTCAAACGTCATCAATTATTTTTGTTTCCAAGCAGGCACATCTGAAGAGACCAGGTTTTGTACAGACTCGCACCCCACCGCACACACCATCACTGAAGTCACCGAGAGCTGCAGAGCTGGAAACCTTCGAGTTCTGGCCTGTAAAATGTCCTACCTTATCCTGAAGGCAAGGCCGAGTATCCGCAGGGAGAGGAGGCTGCAGGCAGGGACAGGCCCCTAGGTGGCATCCGCAGCCGTGATTTTGGGCTCGTGCAGTGTCACCCACAAGAGGTGAGGGTGGGAGCAGACAGGGCAGCTCTGCAGTGCCCGGGCTGAGCGCTGAAACGACCTGCCCGCGTGTGCCCTCCGTCTGCAGCCCCATCTAGAGCAGCCCCAGCTTGCCCAAACTCGTGCTCTGTTAACTGGGAGCCTATGTAGTCATCACCTCAGCAATGCAGACACATACATCAACCTTTTGTAACTCTGCTTTCTAAATATTTAATTGCAATGCTTTTACAGCCGTTTTACATCTTGAATCCGTGTGAGCCGAGCCAGACAATGTAGCATGGCATATGTTAAGATGTTAATTGAGTAGCAGCACACATAGGCTGCTGTTCCGTTATTTTCTCCTCAGATGATCCTTGGCTCTCGCTTAACACTTCTTTGTGCTTCTGAATGGAATGCTACCCAGAGATATATTTAGAGCTGTTACTCTAAAAAAGACAAGCATTAATTTAGTAAGATTAAGGATCAGGGGCTGAGTCCTGCAGGCGTTGTTGGGATGCAGCACTCGTTGTGGTAAGTCAGTAGTAATAGCACCTTTCCCGCGGTACCGCCGACTGCAGTGCAGTTGGTAATCCTGTTACTGAGCGCTTCCTCACAGCGTGCCGCAATAGACAGACTCTTCTTAACCACCCTCTGACACTGTCGGAGTTCTGCAAGAGGCGTCTGGGTCTCTCCAAAAGCACACGTGTTAAGTTTAATGATGATTCTCTCTGTTTTCACGTGGCTTTTGCAAAGATGGCTTACTCTAGATCAGTACTGGTGATATTTAGTAGTGGAACATAGCTCGCTTAGCATGGGATTTTTGGAAGGGGAAAGGGATTTTTTGAAAGGGATTTTTGGAAGAGGCAGAGAGGCACTGGGAACCTGAGCAGTAAGAAGAGCTGTTGGTTCCTCCCTGTGAGCAGCAGGCGAGAAGCCTGGGGAGGCCAGCCCGGCCGTGTGGGCAGCCTTGGCCCTCCACAGGGGCAGCCTGTGCAAGACTGTCTAGACCCTGTTCTTGACTACTTTGACAAGTGGCCCTTGGCGATCACCTGGTGGAAGGATTGATGCAGTGGGAAACAGAGACTTTCTATAGCTCAGTAATGGGCCTTGTGGCCACAATATTTCTTCTGTGGCCACCAGCTCCGACTGGTTTCCTGGGCTTCGTTCTCTTTGGCGTGGAAGGCTCTTTTGCAGGCATCTGAATAAACAT
This sequence comes from Nothocercus julius, assembly GCA_013398735.1. Classification (NCBI taxonomy): domain Eukaryota; kingdom Metazoa; phylum Chordata; class Aves; order Tinamiformes; family Tinamidae; genus Nothocercus; species Nothocercus julius. The sequence continues at coordinate 2,970,949 of VZSV01000070.1, forward strand.
AACGGAGCAGCATTTTGCCACCATTCGCTTTGAGTTCTACAAATGGGCTGCAAGTGATTTTTTCGGAGAAATCCTTAGAGCCTTTTGCACAGTAATTGTGATTCTACTTTTCTCTTGAGTTTTGCCAGATTGAACTATTGTCGTTATTGGCATCTTTCTTCATTTGTGGATTAATTTTCTACTCTGTGGTCAAAACCTCACCCTGTGTGCCTCTTAGGGCAGGGATTGTCGCTGCGGGAGCTGTGTGCCACCCTCCTGGAGGTGCTGCTGTCCCTCTGTCCCTCTCCTATCAGATCCAGAGCACTGGTTTGCTGGTGGCACCTGTGCGGTGGGGCCTGTGAAGCAGGAATGCTCTGCTGATCGGTATTCGCACAGCTTCCTCTGCATGCCTACGTCTGCAGGGTTTGCTACGCTGCTGGCTTGGCTTTAATATTAAATGATGACTGATTTACAGTCAAAAAGCTAAGGGTTAGTTCCAGTGATTGCACAAGCTCTGAGAAGTCATATGGAGTTAAGTGGGAAGTAGCTGGTAAGTTTGAGTGCTTTCTTTTTCCACTCCTGCTAACTTCTTTTCTCTTTCTGCTCTCAGACATAAGGCTTCTCATATCCCCTGTGGTTATATGCCTTCAACTATTTACAGCATTAAGGAAATACTAAATATTCTTTGAGCAACTGGATTCTGCCACCTCTTGTAATACGATATTTCCATATTGCTTAGAGTGGTTAAACTACCTGTTCCAGAAAGTAAGGTAGTGCTTAATTTGAGAAAGATCGGCAGCATCTGGTTTTATGCCACTTTGAAAAAAATTAACTCTCCTTCTTGCCCTCTCTCCAACTTTCCTCTCCATCTCTCCTTCAGTACAAAACAAGCACCTGAGAACACACTTCTCATTCTGCTCATGCTAAGTCAGGGTCATTAAAATGGATCTGTTTGAATAGAAATGTATAAATAGGTCATGGAAAGCAGACACACATACTTTGGCATAAGATAGAAGAGCAGTTTGAGAAAATGCATTAGTATGAATTTCTTTTTTTTTTTTTTTTTTTTTTGTCTTTCCCTTCCTCAAGGTATCTTCAGGAGTTTATCAACATGGCTTCGGCATTTAGGAGCTAAAGTTATTGCAGCATTCAAAATTTATGCTCAAAAATCTCTCTGAGGTCTCGGGCTGGTCTTGGCCATATGGTTAGGTCAAAAACTGAAAATGTTAAAGCTGGCTATAGTCAGCTATTGAGCAACAGCTGCCACCATGTCTTCCTTGAGAAGACAGAGGGCTGGAAGTCTCCCCTGATCTCAGAGGGGTTTTGCAGGAAGCAGATCTCTTGGGCTCTTCTAAAGCAAAGGCTAAAAAATGCCCTTTGCTGTGTTAAGAGAAACTGGGCTCGCCTTTTTGAGAGTTCTGCCTGACAGCTGATGATACTTGTTCAGAGGTGTATTTGAGTCAGGATGTAGTTTTGTTTTGGACAGAGTTGATATTTTAGAGTAGGATTTCCCTTGACAGTAGTATGGAGCTACATCTTTATTGAGTAGTTCAGTTTATCTTAAGTTTCCAACAGTCTGTCTAATAGCATCCAATTAAAAGTTTTATAATTAATTGTGATAGTCATTAATTCTTTTCTTGTAAATTTTTTATTTATAGTTTTATACTCTCAGGTTCTTATGGTGATTTGAAACCCCTTGCAAATTGTTAATGCAAGAGGAACTGTAAAAAGTTTATTATCGCTTATAGGAAACACCCTACCCTAGATTCAGAAGGATTCCTTCTTATCCTAGATCAGTCGCTCATCTATGCCTAAATTAAGTTTTAGGTCTAATAAATGAATTAGTTTATTTTAACTTTAGGGAGACGTTCAGCATAAAGAGCTGCAGAAGAATGAATAGTGTTAGCTGTGCTTTTTTGTTGGGGCTGGTTAGTGACGTGTAAGTCGCAGCAAGTCCCCAGGTGCTGCTAGAAGCAGCTGTCCAGGAGAAGCAATGTTAGCTGTTGGCTTATAGTATAATTTCTATTTTTAGTGTTCAAATAGGCTCAGGTCATTAATAGATTCAAACAGTTATTTTCATTAGTGAGAACATTTACCACTACTGGTGCTCTCCTGCAGCTGTTGCTAGACATGTAGCAAACACCCTCCAAATACTGGCAAAAACATCATGTAGGGCTTGATTCAGCTGTGCTTTTGTGATTGCTGGATATAGGAGATCTATGGAATTAACAGTTGCCCGAGGTTTTCCAAGACAATTGACCAAATTGAATCATGGTGCCTGTAAAACTGTACACAACTAGGGCAGTAGCTGTGGCTGAAGTATTAGGTAGTGTATGCATTTCACAGAGGCAGAAGCAGAGTTATTTGTGAGCTAACTTTCAGCTTTAGAAATACATCTGTCCTGTGAGCCTGCAAAGGAAAAAGTAGGATAAAGTAAACAAAAGTGGCAGATACGTTGCAAATAGGATGGTTGCTCCTTCACCACGTCTGTCACTCACCCTTTTATTTTCTTGGTAGAATGAAGATGGCGTGTCCACCAGGTGGAACTTCTCTGGGCAAAGTTCAGGACCATGGAATTGCCACTGTCCCAGCAAGTTCCCAGTGTAAAGGCTGGTTCTTCAGAGCTGCTATTGCCTAACTTTGGCATGGAATGACTCCCCTGGCAGTGAATAGAGCTACAGTGAGCGAGCAGAGGCTTTGTGGAACCAGGGAGTGCTCAGCTGTGCTATGGTTAGGGTGGAAGTGACCTTGGTTTGCCAGTAAGAAATGTTAACAATGTCTCTCCCAATAAGCTAGGGAACAGAGAACAGGAAATGAAAAAATTGCTGTTAAAATAGACATCGTGCCTGCTTAACACACAGGACCTTTACCTTTTAAAATGTTGTGAAGTCTGTTTGCACATTGGAAGAGGTGAACTTGGCTATTCTTTTTGTGCCACCGTTTGGTGAAAAGGAAACATTGCTCCTGCACCCAGAACAGGATATATGTATGTGCATGCAAATATGTGTGTATGTATGCATATATATATGCATATAAAAGTTGTATTCATGGTCCTCTTATTGCTATCCTGCTTGTCCTTCTGAGCGCCATTGGTCAGTACTGTGGGAACAGAGGTCAAACTAGAAGAGCCTGAACAACATTTGAGGGTTTCCATTTAGGGTCTTGGATGGATTTCAGAGATAAAAAGAGAGCTCTAGGGGTCTGCTGCCCTGTTGACTCTACTTGCCTCTCTCTTTTTGCAAGAAAATATAAACGCAAGCAGACATGCTTAAGGGCAGTGTGACAGAGGCTCGTAGGGCTATCGGTCGTGCTGACTGAAGCCTGTTCTCCTGAAACGTTTGCCCCATGGTGATGTGTGCAAGCCTGTGGAATGGAGGCTGATTTCAGATGGCTTTGGTGTGCTCATCTCCCTGCAAGCCCTTACCTTCTGTGCTCCTTTGCCCCATTAAGCTAGAATGTGAAGCCTATAGCGAGGTTTAGGTGCCAGAATGGGCAGGAGCTGTTGCCTTCAGTCATGACCAGCGCCTTGTATTGTAAGAGAGGCAGTAGCAGCCCAGGGATTGTGAGACCTGGCGGGGACCCCAGGCAGGGGAGCAGGGGGCCTTCCGGGGGGAAGGAACTGCTTGTGCCCAGAACAGCCGGATGGTTTGGTTGACTTTTGTCAATGTGCTATGGTCCGTTTGGAGTCTGAAGCAGTGATTGCCCTTAACAGCAGCCACAGACTTCCATGCTTGGTGCTGTTTGGTGTTGTGTGTTTGTTACGTGGGTGTTTTTTTTTTTTTTTTTTTT
>VZSV01000070.1:2974742-3000034 GCA_013398735.1 Nothocercus julius
TGTGTGTGTGTGTAGTAAGACCAGTTTATGGAGAGTAAGATGACATTTGGGTGCTCTTTTCCTTTTTCAAACACTGCATTAAACCTAATCCCATTCCCTTGGGCAAAGAGAAGCTTCCATTCTACTTTATCACACTTTTCTCAAATTCTAATGCTCTCTTTTATCCCTTCCTTGTCATCCTTGAGTGTCTACCTAACTGACTGTCTTCTCCCAATGCAAAATGAAATGCTAATCTATCTGCTTCAGTAGATGTCTGCTCTTCTTACCCATTTTTGTTAAACTTGGTCGTTATAACTGTGTGGAGGTTTTTGTATGGGAATGGGCACTTCCACATCAGTAATAGCAGTGCTGGCAGAAAAGATTTTGGACCTGTCTCAGAATGAGGTTCTGCGGCAGGCTGCGCAGCCTGCGTCCTGCCCCTCTGAGCATCTCGTGCAGCGGCAGATGTTGTTTCCGGAAGTCTGGCTCCTCGCTTCTCCCTTACCTCCCCCATACTAGGGACTTGTGTTTCTTGCTTGTGGTGAACACTTCCATCGGATACCTTCCTTGATCCATCCTTGCGACATAGCAATGCCCACATAAAAGTGAAATATAGTGATGGTCTTTGTTCTGTGTTAACAATAGTCTGAATTATATTTTATACCAGTAGGAAAAAATTTCTCCCTACACTCAGAAGCCGGTTGTTTTAGTGTTTATTCAGCAAGTGTCCAGCATCAAAGACTATTGCTTTTTGCACATTAAAGCTCCTGCTTCTCATCACAGCAATGGTAAATACCTTCAGATGATGCAGAGTCAGTCCAAGCATGTGAAATACAGTAGTCTTAAGAAACACAGAAGCTGCTTACGGGTGTGTTTATATGAAGTATAATAAGTCCCATACCATTCGCACTCCTTGGCGTGTTTACTGAGGTCATTTATGGCATACTTTAAATTCGGTCCCCACCCAGTCTCTTTTTAATAAACCAGCTGGGAGGTAGTGAGATGAAAGTGGAAAACTTTAAGTTGTCAGTAGAATACCAACTATTCCTGCTTTGTAGTAGCTCTTTGGAAAGCTGGAAATAAATGCCTTGAGGTGGTGGGATTTTTTTGAAGCAGGGTTTTTTTCTTTGTGTACAGAGAAGAAAAAGTAAAATGCATTTGAACTGTGGAAGAACATAAAATATTCTGAGCCCAGCGCTGTGAAGTAGTACATCCATCCTGACAGCTTGGCAAATTGGGTTAATGGCTCCCAATTGCAAAGATACTTAATTAAAACATATGCACAGCTTCTTATATAAACAGTTTTTCTATAAGAGTAAAACAGCAACTCTTCTGACAAACAGTTGTGTTAGGAGTGACTATATACAAAGAAGTAGCAGGATGAGTATTCTTCCATAGATTATCAGGATATTTCACAGAAAGAGATGAAACATCTACTATAGTTACAGCTATTCTGAAATGTAACATTTTTGTCATTATTGATGAGATTAATTCAAGTTTTCTATTCTCTCTTTCTTCCCTCACGTCTAGCAAAACTGTACAATCTAAAGTGGACTACATTTTGGTAAGTACAACTCCAGAATGCTTTTTAATATTTGATAAAATTGTAAGACCAAAATAGATGACTCTGGAGACTGACATTTGGCTGCTATTATGAGGCCTTTTCTTGCTAATACTTCAATGCACTACTGCTAAATGTGATCAAAAGTAGTTCCCATTGCCCAAAGAAAATATCATGTGGGTCTAATGTTCATTTTCAGGAGAGTTTTTTCCCTCTTCCCATGAGGGAAACATTATTATGGTGGCCATGGTTTCCATTGTAGAGCTGTGCACATAGATAAGGCATGGAAATGTGCCCTGCTGCCTTTATAAGTATGGCTGTGTTCAGTGCAGGGTTATGTGTTGCACAGACCAAAGTCTGCAAGAAGCAAATTGTGCCCTCGGGTTCCCTTGCTCTTTTGCCTCTTTATTTTGTTGTAACAGTGATTATTGCCCTTGACTACTTTAGCTGTTTCCTTCAAGTAGCTGATTAACGGCCAATATTGCCTGTTAGGTAAGGAACTGTATTGAATGTATGTTTGTACAAAACCTGGCATGCTAATGTCCTGGTCCATGTAAACCTTGCAAGTGCCACAATTGTCAGATTTTTGGTTTGTTTCTTTAAATCCTGTTGACCTCAGAAGTTGTGCACCATGTCAGGTGTCTTCCCAGCAATGAGCAGGGCTCATTTTAGGTGCAAGTGCTGATCCATTGTGTTTCTTGGGACAGAGATGTGCCATTCTTGAAGAAGCAAAGCCCTTTAAATGTATAAGCATCTCCTTGCATTTGAAATAACATGATCTAGTCTGTCAGAAGAGATGATTTCTGGAAAATGTATTTCTAAGACTAACTCAGGAAGTGTTTTTGCCTGTTTTTTTAATAATAGTGAGCAAGCTCTAAGATTCTTTAAGTCAAGAGTCTGAGTTCGTAAATCTTAAAGACTAGAAGGAACTATTTACTCTGACTTTCTATCTTTTGGCATTTCATCCAGAAGCAGGTAAAATAAAACAACAACACAGACAACCATCTGGATACTATCAGATAGAATCCCTCCCACTGAGCAGAGGGAGGAATACCTTGAAGTCAAGTCGTCAGACTAATTCAGATGGCACTAAGTTCTTCCCTTACTATGTTGTTTTAATTTACTGTGTCCAGAAGTTTAAAGCTGACTGTGTTGTTGTGTTGCAAATAAACTTAGGACCCAGTTTTACATATGCTTAAGAAGAGTTTGAGGCTGCATTAGACTAAACGAATAATGCAAAATGTACTTTTTTGTTCCCCTTCTTATTTTTCAGTGGCATCTGTGGACACAAAGTAGGTGAATATAAGATCTTAAATTTGACCCATGCTAGTCTTCAGTGACAAAAGGGCAAATTGCTCTTGCAAAACTACTTAACGCTGGCTCTTTCTGCAATATAAAATGGGAAGTGGGGGAGCAATTCTTTTGTAATATCACAGGAGGAGTGCATAAGTAGCAGGCTAATCTGCTTCTTGGAAATAATGAGAGAGTAAACTAGGACTATTCTAGTGTTGAATTCTGCAGGCTTGTGGGCCTAGACTACCGAGGCTGGGAGTAGATAGTGCCTCATTTGTCTAAGCCAATGTTGCAGTCCATTTATGTAGCTGCTTGTGCTTGTCCATCGGGCCCTTTGTCTGAGGAGCTCGGGCACCCCAGGTGGGCTCCCTAACCTGACTGGGAACAGAGCAGCAATTTTCAGCTATCAGTTACATTGGAAGGGTGCTGATGATAGCTTAAATCATTTAAGCATCACTTTGCCAGCAACTTAAAAAAAAAAAAAAAAAAATCCAGCAATGGAGGAAAATATCAAGCTGTGTTCACAGTTGTTTGTGTTTGGCAGCACCAGTTCTGACCATGGTGTGCGGATTAGCACACACAGGTGCAGAGATGATGCTTTTTAGCATAGAGGCTGTCTAGTCTACAACATGGCACCAAGAAAGAAAAGGGAAGAGACAAAGATGGTGGCAATGGTCTCTGCTGTGGAAGCAACTAAGAGCAGAGAACTTTAGAAAACAGCTAGTAATGAGCATACTAAAAGAGCAATTTTTATTTGTGCAGGAGGCCAAAGTTACTTGCTTTAACTTTTGTGCTGCGCTGTTTGTGTTCTGATATGCTGTCAGGTTCTGGAAGATCATAAGAAAATCATTGTATGCTATGCAATCCAGAAAAGATAATTAGCAAGAATTGTGGTGTAAACAGCCATTAAAAATTCATTATAACATCTTTTTAACTGTAGTAAACATGTCTAGAAGTAGATCCTCTTATGACTTTGCTTGTTATATTTGTTGCCATGTACTAATTGAACTCTTGAACCTGATTTAAAAAATGGTATGATCCATATAATCACTTAGCAAGGAGGTTAAGGCTTCTTTCCTTAATCTGCTAAAAAGAGGTCAGTGCTGGTGAGAGATTGCTGGATTGATGGCAGTAATAACCAAAGCCACTGCTGTCTGGAGCAGTTGTAGTGTAGGCAGCACAAATACATGGGCCGCTGCTGCTGCCGCCAGGTGCTTCAGTGCCCTGCTGCAGACCAAGTGGTCACCTTGTCGCTTCTGTTTGGCTCTGCAGAGAACAAGGAGAAGCTCTGTGCAGCTTCCGTGGCTGAACTTGGATGCTCTGTCAGTACGCTGCCATGTGTTTTTAGGGATTGTTTGGAATATTTAGCACCCAAAACATGTTTCTGTTGCATCTGTTCATATAGAGCGTATTGGATGTGTTTATTAGCATCTCTCTTTTAAAAATAATAGCCTCTGTTTGAAGTATTAGCAATCTTAAAATTTCTAGACTACATTCCCAACAAACCATCTGACCTTGAGCAAATTATTTAACCTCTACTTCTTGCTTCCCTTGCTTGAAGCGGGGGGATTATCTGCTTGCCTGCTTTGCTATTCTTAGTCTGATTGTTCAATAATAGATATTTGTTCTGCTGAAATGTGATAAGGTTTAGGACCAGCCTGCCACTAGGTGCAAGTTATGTTGCCATTGGCATAACCTTGTTTACTTTCCAGGCCCGAGAGTGTAGTTGGAGTATAGTTATATATAAATACTCAAATGTAGATCTGAGTATGAAGATCAGTCAGTTTTCTCTAAAATAGTAGTATTGCAAAAAGCTTGCAGCAGTGCCTCTGGCCATTGACTCCTCTTCAACAGAACTCTAAGACAGAAATAACTTGAAGTTCTACCTTTGTTATGGAAATGTAAAATCATTCAAATTTAATGGTGTTTATTGCTTCTTAATTAAAGAAGCTCTAACTCTGCTCATCATTCCTTGTATCAGTAGTAGTATCCTTCTTCATCTTACTTTACAGATGGCCTGACTGATTTTTTTCTTCTTTAAAACAACCTAGAAAAAGCACATTCCCTGGAGTTTTCCATGGTAATTAATTTTGACAACTTTAGGGTGAAATTTCCCCAGCTGTTGAGAGGTGCCAGCAGACCAGCAGTCAGAGCGCTCTGTGGCAGTGGGGACTCGGGTTCAGATCTAGGTTCTCCGGGTCGGAGCCGGAGCACGGCTGAGCTCGTGTTTCCTGCGGCGCGGATGAATTCCTTAGCAGCGTTCTGGGTTGCGCTGGTGTTTGTCCCCCTGTGCTGTGAAAAGTCTCAGTGTCTAGTTATTGTCACTCAGAATGGAACCATATGTCAAAAATTGCTATATTCATTTTAAAAAATAATATTTTGGCCATACTATTCTTCCCAACTGTTTGCTCAAACTGTTGCTCAAACAAAATTCCAGCTAGAATGAAAAAGTTGCTTTTGTTCCCATGAGAACCTTGTTCTGTAACTTTCTTAGGCAGCAAAAGGAGAGATTCATTTGGACCAGATCTGTATGGCTGCTGTCTTGCAAAGATAAATGGATCTCTGGTTTAATTTATTTGTACAAAACTGTATTTTGTGCAATTCCTTTGTGGAATGGTGACTAATGAAATAAACAACAAACTCAAGACATGTGCTTCTCGACACGATGCTTAAAAGTCTTCGCTGATCTGTGAGCTCAGTTTTCTAATTCTTTGTCCTGAGTTTTTCTGTATCAAAGCATAAGATAGCTAATTTATTTAGAGCGTTGGCCTTTTTTTTTTTTTTTTTTTCTTCAGTTTTAGCTGAAGTATGAATACTGCCTGCTCCACATCTTCACTGAATCTCCCTTCATTTGATGTGATTCCAGTTAGAGATTATAGGAGATGAACATAACGTGTGGAGACCTAAAATATCAAAGGTGGTGCTTTGTGAGGGCTTTGCACCTTGGTTCTGCAGCCAGTTGAGCACTCTGTGTAGCTCTCTAATGCAGCCTCAAGAAACATGATTTAAAAATAACCTTTGCAGAATTAGACCCTTCCTTTAACTGGGTACAGAGAATCAGTCCATTAAGGTCAGGAAACTTTAAACACAATTTTTGCTTAGATCCTTTTAAGTATTGGGAAGGATTCCCCAGATGTTTTACATTCCCTGTGAGTTTTAGAAACTATTGTCGTGTAGACTTTGAAGGGTTACACAAAGGGGAATGTTTTTTCCAAGAAGATGCTAGCCTCACATTGACTATTTTCTTAGGATGAAAAAAGAAACTTTATATTTTGTGTTCTTTCTTGTTACTCATTTATATATGCATCCAGCTTGCCACAAAGGACAACTGAGCATGAAAGAGCTTATTATTATTAATTACTATTGCTATTATTTACCTTTGCCTTTTCCCTTGGTCGGAGATTCCTAGTCCATTGGCCAGATGAAGTGATTCTCTGCTTTATCAGTGTTTTTATGATTGCATTAAGAAACTGGAAGTTTTGTTACTTTGAGCAGTCTCAGTAACAATTATTACTGAGCTTGCTGGAGACTTGGCATTGAGAACTGGTAGGTGTCAGTCGAGGTTAAAGAGAAGTTATTACTTATCAAGGTTGTGAACTTAATTTTGAGAGTTTTAGAAACATTTGGAGAAAATAGCCTAAACAGAGCATAATAGTTTTGCTTCCTGAATCTACTGTGCCGATTGCCAGCTTCCGTCCCTTTGGTGCAGCTCCTTCATTTTTAAGATGGATAAGTCTAAATAGATTCAGGCTCATCTAATAAGCTTAGGTTTATCTAATTATCGCCCAGGTAGGATTACCTTCCTGGGGCCCGGCGGCCTATGAATGTCCCTCTCTCCGGGAAGGTCCTGCCTCCGGGCTCCCCCGCCAAGGCTGAAGGAGTTGTCCAGAATGTGCTGCCGGTTGCAAGGCCTAGAAAAGAGCGGGTTTACGACAAAAGCAGTGAGACCAAGTTACTACCCAGCTTAATGTGCTGAAGATGTGAAAAATTCATAATCCTTAGCTGTCTGAGCTCTGGGGAGGCAGTTTTGCTGACGAGCGAGTTGCTGGGTAGCTTCCACTGTCGAAAACGGTTCCTCTGTCGTAATCCCGGCCACGTTTCTTCCCTTGACATATGTTGTTTTTCAAGCGAGGGGCTTCGGCGGGGTGGCCTACATAGCCAGGCCCCCCTGCCGGGCACGGCCCCCGCGCCTGCCGTGCGCCAGGGCTGGCGCCCAGGGCCGCGCCAGCGGGCTTGGTATTCCCTAGCCTCTCGATACTTACCTAAAATCCTCACCCTTTATGTTGCAAGGTAAAACATTAGATTTTTAAGAGAGGCTGTCTTTCAGGGCTTTGTCACTCCAGGGATTATTGCTTACGCTGTGAGGTTATTTTACCTGAACCGTGTCCGAGGGCGGACTTCCCTGGTGTTTGCCGTTTAAAAATTCCCTGAAGCAAAGGAGATATAATAACTGCAAATTTTGTTGCTGCTGTTATATTTCCTTTATGTTATTTCCTTGAAGAATTTGTCGCTGTTTCCAGTTGCAGCCTTGTTAAAGAGCAGACCCAAGGCTGTGATTTGTGCAGAGAGAATTTTGCAAATTGCACCCATGAAGGAATCGCTCCGTGGATATTTGGCAGTTGAAGCACCGTTGCTGCGTAAGCTGCTGCAAAAGCCTCACACAAATTGCTGTCAGCAAATTTAGGAGTGTGTCAGAGAGAAAAAAAAAAAAAAAAACAAATATTGTGGTTTGGTGCAGCTTAGAAAAGCAGCAAGCCTAGCGTATGTCACCTGGCTGCTGCTGGAAGTGTTTCCGTTGGCTCTGGGAAAGGGTCTGTCACATTGCTGGTGGCCCACTCGTGTGAAGCTCTTTTATCGTCATGTTTGTCGGCTGGGCTTAGGAAGCTCCTGCCTTCCCCCGCCCTTCCCAGGCCACGTTTTCCTGGTGCTGCCGTTGGGAAGGGGACCCCTGTGTTAGGGCAGCCGCACACGGAAGGAGGCCGGAGCCCGTCCCTGTCCTCTCCTCTCCCTCGGCCAGCAGCGGGCGAGGGGCCTTGGCCTGGCTGCAGCTTGGGAAGGCTCTGCCGGGCTGGGAGTACCCTGGCTCAGAATGAAGCTCAGGTTTTAAGTTCCTTCACTGTTGAAGAAATTCTCTTCACTGCTGAAGAAAACATTCAGGTCTCGCTGGCCGTTAGTCCTGCCCTCTTCCTTGCCCTTAGGCAAGGCTGTGTTGGTTCTGCAGCATCTCTTCAAAGGAGTATCCCTTTGCTCCTTGCTGCATGGAGACCAACCGGTGAGGATCGGGTAAATTACCACAACTGGTTTTCTTCGTGTTTCAGGTCATTTAGCTGTTAATTCATTGTGGTAGTCACTGTTTGCCTACAATAGGTAAAACTCTGACCATATCTCATCTGCAGTGGGGGTGCTTTGGAAGAATGGAATAGCATGGGACTCTAGTATCATAGCATAGGAATTTGATATCAGAGAGATTTCTGGTGACTAAATGGCTTGTTCAGTATCTGTTTGATCACTTTCATTTCCAAAAGAAAAAAAAAAATTCACATCAATAAATATTGGTGTTGTGTGGAATATACTGTTTGTATGACAAGTTCTAGCTCTCCAACTCGTCTCTTACTGTTTGGTTGCACCCAATGTATTTTTTTAACAAACCATTTTTGTTTTCTAGCAAGAAGTTGAGAAGTTTACAGACCTAGAGAAACTCTACCTCTACCTTCAGCTGCCTTCGGGTCCCAACAATGGAGACAAAAGGTATGTGTGTGATTTTGTGTGTGTGCATCAGGAGAAGCAGCTAATTCTGAAATCTTTATAATTTTCTTGGCTCTTACATGTTCAGCATGCTTTTATGTGCTGTGTTTGATAGAAACAGCCTTTAATAAATATTTAGGACTTTTAAAAAAAGTTTTTCTTAAAATCTTTGAAATCTGTAGTGCGTGGGTAGTTTGTAAACATAAATCTTCCACGTAATGCTCATCAAAGAAGGTGTTTTGCAGCCTAAGCCTTCACTTCTGTAGGAAGTGATAATGTAGCAATACAAATGTGACGGTAGGGAAGGAAAGAATACGGAGGATTTTTGGTAGCATTTGTTTGGTTAAAGTAAGATCTAGAAAAACAACCTGGAGATCACAACATGCCCAAGTTAGCACAGAATAATTGTAGGCAGAGAAGTGCCTACTGAAAGTACAGGGAGCTCTGCTGTGAAGGTTCGATGCTTCTGAAGACTGAGCAGGCAGAAGCCCAGGTCGTCTGTAAGAAACAGTAATTTTAAGAGCAGAAATAGCTGAGCTCTCACCTGTCAAAGAGACAAAATATGGGGTCACTTTGCTAAGTTGTAGGTGAACACGGAAGGTAACATGCCCGTACATGAAGGAAGAGCTGAATTTGTGAGGCACTGGCCATTTGTCTCTCTGGTGTCTCTCTGTCCATGTAGGTGGTCCATTTTTAAGTTTTGTAACCAAGGAGGAGCTTATAGAGTGAAGTCTCTTACCAAAACTTTCTTCTTTCACTAGTGATCAGATCTCCATGTCATCTAGCCGTGCGCAGCAAATGCATGCATTTTCTTGGATACGGAATACCTTGGAAGAACATCCTGAGACATCCCTTCCCAAACAGGAGGTTTATGATGAATACAAGTGAGTGCTCCAAAGCTGAATCCATACGTATGGCTATAGCAAGTGTTGTGACACAAGCTCTGCAGATACTCCATTAATGTACACGTACAAGTGCATATAGAATAAGCAGTCCTTAGGTGCTAATGTAACTAAGAATATGCTGACTGCAGGGAGGTGAATCTTGTTCGTTATTTCTGCCATTGAGAGTAGGACTGTACCATTTAAGCTGTGCATTGTGTACACTGAAATAAATGTACAAATATTTCTTAGCAAGAAAATGTAAACATGAATATTGCTTTTTTGTGAGAAAACAGTGGTATTGATAAAAAGCATCAGTTACTATCTTACTATCTCATAAAGCCAAACATTTCTGGTCTGGCTTTGTGTATGTATATACACATGCTCATGTGCGTGTGTGAGACTGCCTTTCAAGGATGAAGGCTGAATTTCCATTTTCCTCCTGGGAATGGAGCTGTTTGAAACCCATCATACCTTTCTCTCTGCAATAATGCCTAACTGCTGGACCTTCCTGTGGCAACCCCGATTTCTGTGAAGCACAGTATATCTGAATATGCATGACGCCAGTAACCAATCCGCAGCAAGGCTCTGCTGTCGAGTCTCAAAGCTACGGTGCAGTAAGGAAGGCGATTAGAACCGAGGGAGAGGCAGTATCTGACAGAGGCTGGATTTGAATTCATTTACAGCATGTTCCTTGCAGGGGGAGGGGGGAAACATAGCCCAGCTGCCTGAAGGTAAATAAGAATAACAGATCTGTGATCTAGTATGAGTATTTCCATAATCTGAACAATTACAGTAATTTGCAGCCTTCACCTCTTCACCTCTTAAGCGCTCACAGAAATCAGCTTTTAGTAATTGTTACTGGTGGGTTTCCCGATGCAAATACTTCATTTTAATTAACTCTGGTGGAGGTGTTTTTTGTTTTTTCCCCCTCTGTCTGAGCTGCAACACGATGGCATTAGCTAGCCTGGGTTTGATCAACACGCACACACCTATTTCTGAGATCTCGCCATGAGCCGGAGCGGTGACGCAGCTGGGAAGCGCAGCCAATAGCGCAGATGTGCCGGGCCGGCCAATCCCCGCAGCGAGAGCCGCGCACGCAGGCACAGCAACAGCGGCGGCAGCTGCTGGGCGGGAGGGAAAGGGAAGCGTTATTCTTAAATATATTTCTTATTTAATAATTTATGGCCTGCTTCAGCAACAAATCTGCTCGGCTTCCATGCTGTGCCAAGCTGCAGATGCCCAGAAAAAAAATCATCGTCTACAGATTGTGTGTAGTGTGAAATTTGGATGGCTTTTCGATGTAGCTGCATCAAGTACTTGTGTATTGTATTTTTCTGTAACAAAATAAGGGTGGTAAGCAAATTTTCAGGAAAATATCAGTGTTTGGAATCTGTTCTCCTTTGAAAGCATCTGTTCTGTTTTTAAAACACTCAGTTTCTCTGAATATTTTCATGAGTTATTCTTGCCCAGAAGAATAGGCTTGGAGTGGGAGGTAGGGAGCAGGCATATAAATAGATATGGGAGTTAGTTTTGATAAATCATTTTCTTTACCTAGGGGATTTAAGACTTATCAAAACTCACTTCAGTCTCATTTATATGTTATTATTTTCTCTTCTCTTCTTGCAAAGATAGATGTTTCTTGAGCTCCCAGTAAGCAATTACATACATTCTAGACCTAAATCAGTGCTTCAGAAGTGTGCTGCATTGTACCAGCATCTCAATTCCTGCTGTAAGCTTCAGTCAAAATAAATCTTACAAAACCACTGGGCTTTTGCATCATTTCTGAAATGATTTTTCTATTGCACTGAAGTGAGACAGACAGGTGCTCCTACTCTACGCAGATCCGTCATTGGCAAGTGTTAATAGCATTGCCAGCTCCTTTGCATTTCTGTAGGCTTTTGTCTCTGAATTGATTGAACACAGTGACTTTTTTTCCATTTTGTAGTCTTTCTGTTTTATTATTCTTCTAATTGTAAGCCCACATCTCTAGGTAAAAGTGAATATATTTATTTTGCTTTTAAAGGGATTAAATAAAAAATCTAAGATAAGGTGATGAGTGCTTGAGAAGGTTGAGACATCGCAGCTGAATTTGAGGCAGGAGGTAGATGGGAGGTACTTCACTTCTCTTGCTGGCTTTATGATACTGTTCACACTGACAGAGGAAGTTGTGCCATAAGATTTATGTCTATAGTGGACAGACATTTCTTCTGTTGACTTTGGGCTTTATGGGAGAATACAGATTGGAAAATACTACGGGGACTCATGGGGAGCTGCTTAGCATGTAATGGGGCAGGCAGAGAGTAGATGCTTCTGCCCATCAGATTCTTCCACTGCTTTTGTACAAGCCAGTCTTACAAAGAGGCATCTTCTCTGTATTAGTAAAAACCCTTTCACAGGAATTCAGGTTCAGCTCAAACTAAACTCAGAGAAGTAGAATTTAAAGTCTGAGTGCACTCCTGTGGCATTCATGCAGACAAAACCCCAGTTTACCCACAAAATAATTTGAGTAAACGTTTGTGTCCTGTATTGGCTTCTATTGCCGTGGCCCAAGGAATGAAAGTCAGATGATTCATATTTGTATGGTGCCTGAAGATTCACTTGATACACTTAAGCGCAGATTAGGAGGTCTTTGAGGCAGCCTGTATGTATTTCTAGTGTGTAAATTGTTAATTCTTGCTTTGCTGGCCGCTGGGTCTGCCACTTGATGTATAGATTGCATGCACTAATTTTGTTCAGTAACATCTAACCAGTGTTTTGCATAATACTCCCTGATAGGAGCAGTATAGAACTTACTGCATCATCAAGTTTTCAGTCATGAGGAGTTGCCTATATATTCTTTTTATAAGCTGATCAAATTCAATCTAAAGAAGTTGTCTCCCACCTCGATTGCTGCTTTTGAAAATCTGACCTAGAATTTTATCGCTCTGACGGTTTAATACCTTCTAGTTTCCATCCTGCCTCCTTTGAAGGATTCGTTTCAGATGCCAGCATTGTGCTGTTGCTTAAAGAGAGCCAAGCTCTTCCTGAGGTTCTTCACTCGAATCCATTTTTAGAGCCCAGTGGTTTTGCTGGTTTGTTTAAGCCAAGGTCTTTGGTTCATCTCATGTAATAGGCTCTCTATCAATAGTTATTTGTAATAGTGTTTCTGCACCTGTCTTGTGTGGAATTAATCTTTCTCGAATATGGCAGAATGCATACAGCATTCTGTGTGAGATTTTTGCCTGTACTTACAGCGAAAATAATACTATATCTGCCTCAAATTCTGCTGCTCTTTTGCTCTGAGATTGTATCCACCTTTTTATCAGCTGATAGGTAATAACTGATAACAGGATAACTAATACATCCGTTTTCTCCTGCCATATTCGTTTGATGAATGCCTGCTTAACAGCAGCAACTCTTGAGAATTCTCATGTGTGTTATTTTGCATTTTGAACTATTCTTTTTCTATCCCTTCTTCAAGGCTTTTCAGCTTTTCCGGGTAACTGCTGTCTGTATTAATGATGTCTCCTAACATTGTAGAATGAGATGATTTTGCTGCTTTTTTTCTGCTGACATCATTTAATACAGCATTAAACAAGATCAGTAGCAGGACAGATTTTTGGAGGCACTGTGTCTGTAGCTTTTCTCTGGCCCTTCTGTTTCAATACAGTCTGTTATCTCCATTTTATCCAGTTCATTGCCCAGGAAGCTGTTTAATCTGGGCTACAGAGGCTGATGGTCTTCGCTGGCTTTTAGGTAATCTTTTGGGTCATTTAGTTCAAGGCTACTCGCATTGTATTTTATGTCTAGAGTACATTTAATCTGAAGATCTCACCAAAAAAAAAAAAAAAAAAAAGTGCTGTCCTTGCCAAATTTAGTGTGCAAAGGAACGCAAACAGCCTTGTGTCTGCTGTGGCTCCTGCCTGTGATGGGAGCTTCCCTCCCGCTCCACTTCCCAGCCACCCTGGAATGGGCAGCAGCGCTCCGGGGTGCAGCCGTGTGCCAAGAGCACGAGTAGCAGCGAGAAGAGCTGCAGGCCAGAGACTCCGCTCCGTGTTGTCAAGTCAATAACAGAGCCCAGATGGACACGGAGGGATCTCGGCTGAGCTGGGAGGAGGAGGGGCCATGTGGAATGATCTGTCTGAAAACTGAAATTACATGATAATAATAATAGCTTAGAAATCACAAGCTTGCAGGAGCTGCCAGCATGGATACAAGGGCGCCGTGTAACTGTGCTCCTGCTGCCAGCAAATAATTGTCCTGAAGCAGATGTGCTAGACTTGAGGAGATGATTTTTTTCTCCTTTTTTTTTTTATTTATTCATTTTCTCCTGTAGAGGGTACTTTTCACTTTAAAACTGATTGACTGATACTTTCCTAATCCTGGCGTTTACTGTATTATATTTTTCAGTCAACAATATCGCAGAGGATAGGAAAGAAATTGAGAGCACCTTTTTTTGCTTCAAGTCGAGATTTAATATCCTGTAATCAGCATGACCGAGTGACAGTGTGTCCTACCTTTTAAGAATCTCCAAAGTGTAAATATAAAATATAGTGGTAAGAGGCCACAACAAAAAGCAAATAGACAACTGTCTAGAACAACATTACAACTGAAACAGTTCAGTTCTTAAGAGGATGCAACGAAACTGGAGACGTACCCATCCCTTCAAAGGGACATATCCAGATACTGTGACTGACATTCACTTTATCGAAATTTGGTATGTAAATGAGTTAAAAATATTCATGACCTTTCTGCATTTCCTGTGTAGAAACACGACACAGTTCAAGTTAGAAGGGACTTCTGGAGGTTAGCTGGTCCAGCCCCTTGCCCAAAGCAAGAGCAGCTTCAAAGTGCCAGGAGGTTCCTCAGGGCCATATCCAATCCATGTATGAAGAAGGATAATTAAGCACTGGAGTGGGAGCCCAGAGAGGCTCTGAAATCTCCATCCTTGCTTACAAGACATGACTGGGTAAAGCCCTGGGTAAAGCTGGAGCCCTCCCGAGGTGCCTTCCTGCCTGAAGGAAGTTGGGATGCTCCGTCTCCAGCGATGGAACTTCCATGGGCTCCCCCTGGCATGGTCAACTCTCGTGTTGTGTATGTCCTTTTTCATTTTTTTTTTTCCCTTTTTCTATTTTTTTTCTTCCAGCTTTCTCTGTTTCATTTCTGACTTTGTCAAGTAAAAAAGGGTGAAAGTCTTCTCACAGGAGTGGTCTGAAAGTATCAGAATGGGAGTACATTCACATTGTCATTGGCTTTTGGGAGGAGAAACAAAAGTTTGTTTTTTTGTTAGTCTCATGGATAACGAGGGTCTGTATACAGGTCTGCAGGTGTCATCTCCGTGTTGGAAAATGCAGCCCAGGAGCTCAAGCAAATGGGTGCAGACGAGCTCTCCAGGGGAGCGTTGGGACCAAATGCCACAAACCTTGCTGTTCATCCAGCAGCCTGACTTTTGAGCTGGAGCCTTCTGCACGAAGGATACCTACTTGCAGCAAGGATAAGAGCACCAGATACTTGCTCTGTAGTAGCTGGGGTTTTGTCAGAAAAAAAAAACATTACAGTATCTCAAGAACTATACATATACTGTGCTATATAGAGCTGAATTTTCGGTCCTTTCAGCCTACTAGGATGAAAGACCTTGCAGCCTACATCAGTCTTTTAAGCAAATGTCATTAATAATTATTATGGTTTTAGTAGGTGATGATGGGAATGAAACTTCTGTTTCAGGGATGCTCCATCTGTCTCTATGAGCAGAAGTTTGTCTGCATAAACATACGTGGTGAGAGCAGCAGCAGGCAGGTGGTGTATGAGGTAATGGTTTTTCTGCTCCCCTGCTACGAGGCTGTGCAGAGCTGCCTACAACCGTCTCCTTTTTTTTCAGAGACAGGTTCTTTTTATGTATTTCTGGTAGGAATTTTTCCAGGAAAGGAGGTCATTGCTGTCTGGTGCTGATTCCATGACCTTGGGTATGTCATGGAAATCCGAAGGCGAATGCTTAAGGGATATGTTTTGGGGTGTAGTTCATTAACATCTGTTAAATACCACAGGGTCTTGAACAAAAGGCAGCACGTAATAGCGTTGATATCTTTATGCAGCCTTGAGCACTTGGTACATAGGTAAGAGTTCCCGAGCAGCTTCCATTCTTCTCTTGTGCTTTCACGTAATTGTAGTTTCCCAGAATGTTCACATTTTGTGGTGAAATTAGCAATTCTTGCTTACTGCCTCAAGGAGGTAGTTTTTAAACATCTCAGATGTTGAAACAAAATTCCTTCTGCTGCTTTTGAGAGCTGAAGACAGGTAACTGTGCCCACTTTACGGGAGCAGGGCCTTTAGAAAAATACTCACCCTCGGTTGTTTTTTCTGTGCTGTGTTCTCAGGAGTGCAAAGATTAACAGGTTTATGTTTGCAGCTGCCTCTGCTGAATCACTCTCTGCTAATTTAGAACTGGCTTCAAGGATATCTATATCTGGTTGGCATCTTCTTCATTGAAGTTGCGTAGTTCAACATGGGCAAATAGTTGCCTGTGCACTGGTAAGAGGACTAGGGCCTCACTGCCTGCTTGTGTTGCTCCATAGGCAAAGCTGGTGCCCTCGAAGGCCGTGCTTTACTGCACTGACGTTGTCGAGGCCAAGTGTCCGTCCGTACGCGCGGGCAAATCTCTCCCTTACTGCCCTGCAAATAGCCATGCAGGATGCCAGGCCTTGCCACACGCAAATCACGCTTCTGCTGGGAGAATGGTGCCGCTTTCTTATGTCCTAAAATAAGTGAATTGAAATGTAAGCTTCAAACTAAGTTGTGGAGTAAATCTCTGTCTGCTCTGGATAATGCCCCTACTTGTTAAATCTCCCCATGACTTGCCTTTGAACTCAGAAGAGAAGAAGGGAAAAACCTTGGTATTAATAGCTCTGTTTATACATTTTTAATGTATTTGATTTGTTGCAGATAGCTTCATTAATGTTAAATGTAGTTCTAAATATGGAGCGATATGAGTGTTTTCTTCTAAAAACCTTTGATGGAACCCACCGTGTAGCCTGGCCTTTTGCGTTAACTCTGCTTCCGTTCACTGTTTTCTCTGTCTTTGTTGCAGGAGCTATTGTGACAATCTGGGCTACCACCCATTAAGTGCTGCTGACTTTGGAAAGATTATGAAAAATGTCTTTCCAAATATGAAGGCTCGCCGTCTAGGCACAAGAGGCAAATCAAAATATCCTTTGCTTGAACACTTCTCAGTCATTTCTTCTGCACTTGCCTGGAGAAATTGTAGCGTAGTCATAAGGAAGGAAGAAATCATGATGTAATTATAGTTTGGCCCAGGGTGTCTCTTTCTGTTCTGTTCCCTCAGTGTCTAATTCAGGATGATTAAAATACGACCTTACTTTGCACTTCTAAGGGGCTAGGTGTTAAGATATTTAAGCCACTGCAGTTATACTCCATCCATATGCAAATGCATACGGTAAGTGCAAGATCCACTGTATAATAAAGAGAAATAAAGACCATGTTTACAGTGAAAAACTATTAATTCTGGAACGGATTTGAAGGTCATGGAGAACAGGCGTTATGTGAATTCCCAAAGAAATGCTAAGGACGGGAAAAAAATAGCTAGATTGACTCTTACATGTGCCAATAAGAGAGAGTAAAATAGGAAGTACAGTGTTGATGAGAATGATGTAAGAATAAATCTGTCTTTTTGTGTCCATGTTTTTAAAGAATCATCATAGATGAGGAGAGGTCCACAAAAATTGTATGAAATCTTAGGGAAAAAATGCCTTCCTTTGGGAGAAGTTCATCCACTTCTATCTCATTATGAGGCAACTTCTGCAGTTTGTTCAAGTGCTTTATGAGAGGGAAATGTCAGTTACTTATTCATAAAATTTAGCAAACAGAGGCAAAATAAGAACTAAAACTGGAAGTAAAAATTAAATACAGGCTAGAAAGGCACAGATTTTTTATAGATTGATTCACTTTTGAAAAAGATGCGTTTTCATCTCATACTACATTTTCATCAAGTTCATGGTGGGTGGGGACGGACTTAAAGCCTTTTTATTTCTCCCCAAACTAACAAGCCAAGACAATTTAGACCTTAATTTTTGATCACATATTGCTACAGTGGACTGAGGAAGAAGGCTTTTGTGCATATGCCAACACTGCCCAACCTTGACTTTCATAAAACTGGAGATGGGGTATGATACATATTTGCTTATTTATTTACTTAGCAAATTTACATTTCCTAGGTTATTTTTACTGACTGTCTGAAGTTTCCAAAACAGAACGAAGAGCTACGTAGCTTTTAATAAGATTTTTCTTTACAATGCTCTCATACTCTAAAAGAAACCTTGGTTGATCTTTTTTGTTCTGTATTTAAAGCTCTGAACAAATTACAGTGCTTTTCACCAAAAAAAAAAAGGGGGGGGGGGAGCAGATTTTCACAGTGCTGCTACCCACAAATTTTTTTAAACGCTAATTCCCTGTTTTATTTTTGCTATGTGTATTTTTAAAAATACCACTGTTGGAACCCCAGTGATAGAAGCAGTTCTTGGATAGGAGTGCCTGGTAAGTTCACTAGGATGCAGAAGGTATCAACTGTAGGTGGTCTGAATGTTAGGATTCTGTTCGTAGTTTTCTTCCAGAAATGTTAGCTTCATATAATGCTCTTGGAAACAAGCAGTATAAGGTTAAATCATTTGATTTTTGAATCATATTGATGTTGTGATCTTTTTCTCCCAATTTCATGAAAAAAGAATGTATGTACTTAGTACCTTGTGTCATTTTTATCATCATTTGTTCTGTATTCATGTTGTTTTCACTTGTTAGTAATTTTTAATATAAATAACCTTTGCTTTTTCTTTGTTTAGTTGGATGGGACAGAGTCATCTGGGCAGTTCCAAAGTGCTGATGAGGAGGTTGTCTCCGCGGCCTGCCGGCTTGTTTGTGAATGGGCCCAGAAAGTGCTAAGCCAGCCTTTTGATACCGTCTTGGAATTGGCTCGTTTCCTTGTAAAAAGTCACTATATCGGTACCAAGTCAGTGGCAGCTTTAACAGTAATGGCAGGGGCACCAGCAGGTAATGGGTTACCTTAATTCTGAATCTATGCAAGGGGGAATCTTTGAAGAGAGGATTGTGTTTTATTTAAGAGGGATTTTTTTTTAACACCAAATCTGAGGATGTCAACGAAAGGGAGGAGCGAAGTGAGTGGGTAGCCTGGGATGATTCAGGGTGGGTGGCGCGTTTGTCCCTGCCCTGTGTGGCAGTGTATCCCACTGCACGCAGTCACATTTCAGTCCTTTCCCGTGAGTGTTAGATGAAATAAAGGGTGATAGTTCAGTTGCTCATAGAATCCTAGAATGCTTAAGGTTGGAAGGGACCTCTAGAGATCATCTAGTCCAGCCCCCCTGCACACGCAGGGTCACCTAGAGCACGTGGCTCAGGACTGCGTCCAAGTGGGTTTGGAGATCTCCAGAGAAGGAGACTCCACAGCCTCTCTGGGCAACCTGCTCCAGGGCTCTGTCACCCTCACTGTCAAGAAATTTTTCCTTAAGTTCCTGTGGAACTTTTGGTGTTTCAGTTTGTGGCTGTTTCCTCTAGTCCTATCAGTGGCCAACACTGAAAAGAGGCC
The DNA here is from genome assembly GCA_013398735.1 of Nothocercus julius. Taxonomy (NCBI): domain Eukaryota; kingdom Metazoa; phylum Chordata; class Aves; order Tinamiformes; family Tinamidae; genus Nothocercus; species Nothocercus julius. Next base: position 2,993,794 of record VZSV01000070.1, read on the forward strand.
GACCCCATCCTCCTCACTGCCTCCCTTGAGGTCCTTATAGACACTGATCAGGTCTCCTCTCAGCCTTCTCTTCTCCAGGCTGAACAGGCCCAGCTCTCTCAGCCTCAGCTCTCATGAGAGAGCCCAGCTGTCTCATGCCATAGTGACATGAATAGTATATCAGTTGGAGTAAGTACCTCCTTTCAGGACAGACTTTAAATGCTGACTGGATTTCTCCCTTGAACACGCATTTAAGAGATTTTTTTAGTCCAAGCTGCTGCGAGTTATTTTTCGCTGTGGTAGTCTAGAAGCAGGAGCTGAGAATATGCTGTGGTCTAAGGTCTAGCCTGGCGTTAGCCTTTCAGGCTCTGAAGGTAGTTTCCTACGTCACTGTCATCTCTTTGACAGTTTTTTGCTGCAGTTTGAGTTTGTAATGTTACTGTTAATTTAGGAAGGACTAGAGGTAGGAATGTCTAGCAAAACATAGTTGCATCTCAAGAGGTACTTGCTACCTTAGGGACGAGGAGAGAAAGGAAACAGGGAATTCTCAGTTGGCCTGGAGGTGACTGCCTGATCACAGCCAGTGTGAGCTGTAGGTTATTTGGGGGGTGATCAACGAGAGGACTTTGGAGACCGGATTACTTTTCCAGAAGTTCTTTGAGTTCAGCCTAAGCCTTAACAATGGAGCAATGGAAGCGAGTAAGTCAAGGAAACTATGAATGGCATAACTGAGAGTGCTCTCGCACAACTGCTCTTCTAGTCTGTGTTGTGTGATGTGAGGAAGGAGGGGAGTGGATCCAGGAGCGGGAACAGTCGGGATGTTGCGGGCGTTCCGGTCCGTGCTGGCCACGCGCGGAGCTGAAGGCCGGGTGGGTTGCGCAGGCGCCGGGTTGTGGCAGCTCCGGGCAGGCGACCGCAGACCCCGCGGTTGTTGCTTGGAGGGAAGATTACCCGTCCTTCCTGACCGAGTCCATGGTCTCCCGTGATTCCACCAGTGGGGACCGTGATCTCGTAAAGCACTTCCAGGCATGATTAACTTTAAACGCGTGAGTAATGGCACTGAATTTGAAGTACTTTGCTAAATCTGGATTTTGGTGCCAATAGCGTGGGGTTTGTAGGCATGCGCTGGTATAGCTGTGTTTCCGTCTGATAACTTGCCCTAATATGGAAACAATTGTCTGTCTTAATTTTCTCTCAAGAGTAGATTTTCTTAGAGGCGTTTTTGATATGTCAGATGCAAATTTTCTGGAGATGTTTGATCTGTGTCAGGTAGTACAACTAGGTCAGTGTTGTTATTATTGACCACACTAAAAATAAGGGTCTGAGGGCATTGAGAGGGACAGGAGAGCGTTGTCTGGGGCACTTGTGTGACTGGGATTCCTGCACAATTTCACACCCTTGTTAAGGTGAAGAAAAGAGCTGTTTTTTATTTTGTTCTGCCAGATGAATTCCTTCAGTACTCAGTCGCTGGAAAAGGTTCTATTTGTTGTAGTTGTTTGTACATCTGTGCCTGTATTCTGTGTCTCCCTCTTCAGTCTCAGAGTCATTGAAGCATCTGAAGTTTCTCTGGTTGTAGGTGAGGGCTAAAGAGGGAAGTAGAGGTTCCCCCACACTCTCCCCAAGAGGTTCTCCCCCACGTCTGCTGAGGGAAATGCGTTTGAACCAAAGCAAATCTCTTACCTTCAAAAAGGGCAGTTTCAAATGGAAGCAGATTGTCAGGGTTGTGAGTTCTGGCAATCCCCTTCCCTGCCCACTCTTCATTCTCCTTCTGTCTTTTCGTTGTTGCAGTTTAAAAGTTAGACAGTGCAAGGCTTTGCTGTGTGTGCACTCTTCTCTTTTCATGTCATTGCTTGGCTTCTTCGGCTCTGCTAGCCGCGCTGTTGCAAGGAAAGAGGCACGTGGATATGTTTAGCTCTGGCTCATGGAGCTCCTCCGTGCCCCTGCTTCCTCTGAGAAAAGGTGTTTTGAGGAAATGGGCGGTTATTTCCCTTGTGTGCCATTGGGGCTTGGATGGTCAGGACAGATTCTTTTACTGGTATGTGCTACAATACCAAATAAAGTACCCCCTTGCCTTTTCTCACAGGGAACTATGTGTGTCTGTACAGTAAAAGTGTTACCTTCAAATAGGATAAAAAGGGGGAAAGGGTATCCTCATAAACGTTATTTGCCTTCAGTATTTAGCCTACGTGGAGCTCTTGTTATTTTACAGGTCCTGAAATGTATTTGGGTATTTCACTGTTTCTTTGAAAAGGGAATTGAAAGCAGAAAGTGGAGACATGCTGCAGTTTTAGAGCTGTCATGGTACATGCAGACAGCTGCTGAGAGGATGTTGTTGATTAATTTGTAGTTAAGAGTTGTCTTAAAAAGCGAGAAACCTATGAAGTATAAAAGAAGCAGTGTTAAAACTTCTTGACGGGGCGGCTTTACAGGGATGGGTGTTCATGGAAGGAATGTACTAATTCTCTTGACTGGTAGTAAATGAAAGATCATGGTTGTGATGTGATTTAGTAAGAGATTGGTACCAGCTGTACTGATGAGCCCAACTCTCCTTGCTCTTCCTGGCAGCACCTTTGCTTGTGCATGGTCAGTGAAGGCATTGTCTTCAGAAAAAAATGTTTTCTCATCATGTATCTATGTTGTTTTTTGCCTTCTCCTGCCTCTCTTTTTTTCCCGTGTTGTTTCAGTTCTTACCCTTTCAGCATTATCCCTGATCACACCCTGGTGGTGGTCCATTCTGACATAATTATACGTGTTATATTTAACACACTGATCATGAGCTAATATCATCTGCTCAGAACTGCACATCTATGGCACAGATTCACAGCTTTCTGCAAAGATTTTTCATTTTAAAAGTGCTTTAAATATTGATAACAAAACAAAAACATGATAGAAGATGATTTTTAAAGTTTCATAGCCACTGCCCTCTACTGTCAGTTTAATGAAATGCATTGTTTTTAGATTTTGATGGTACAAAAGATGCAGTTTAGGATTACTAGGCACAAGATGCCAATACACAATATTTAGCTGCTAATGCCACAGTAGAGATTTTGCCAGAATGCTGTAAATAAACTAAAGCAGTTAACAGATTTGAGTATGAAATATCTTCATGGGTGAGGTAGTCTTAGAGTGGTTGGGGAGGTCCTGGTCCTGCCTTGTATTCTGTGTTGGTTACATGCAGAAACGGCACAACAGACATGGTATGTTTTATTATAATACTATTTTTTGTGTGTGTGTGTGTGTGTTTGTGTTCAGGAATAAAAGGGATCCCCCAGCCCTCAGCTTTTGTACCTACTGCTGAAAGTAATTCCTTTCAACCACAAGTGAAAACTCTGTCGTCTCCTGTCGATGCCAAGCAACAGCTGCAGCGTAAGATCCAGAAGAAGCAGCAGGAGCAGAAGCTGCAGTCTCCTTTGCCAGGGGAGTCTCCAGCAAAGAAAACAGAAGGCACCGCGACCAATGGCGTGGCCACTCTCTCTAATGGAAGCCCTGCTATCCTGTCTCCTCAGCCGATCGGCATCGTTGTGGCAGCTGTCCCCAGCCCAATACCGGTAATGTTCTCCAGTGATTCCCTAGGGAAAACAACCCATGAAAGGATGGATTGTAAATGGCCAGGAACTAAGCAGTGATGTCAGTGGGAGAGAAAAATGATTTCCTTCACTTATCAAAGACTTGCGTGCACTGATGCTTTTCTGTCCCAGTGACTTTGTTGTACCGTGAGAGTACCAGTACAATCGAGTTAGTGATGGTATCAGTAGAATTGTAATTAGGTAGAATAAGCCAAGTTTGTCTTTGAGGTGAGTGACAGTGGGATTTAAGCTATCAGTAATTTGGTTTATACATTGGAATAATTACCTTGATGTGAAGTTTAACCAGACAGGAAAGCCAGCACAAGCCGTGTAGGTCACTGAGCCCCTAATATGGGCTCTAAATTGACTTTCATTGCTCCAGTGGATTTAGTGACATCAACAGTTTCATTTTCGCACAGATATCTGTAATACCCTTGTCTTTGAAAGACTATCCTTGTCTTTCAACTATACAGAAGTGAGGCAGCAGGGGAAGATGTTAACTATTTCTAAGGTGTTAACTGTGTTGTTATTTTTAGCAGTAAACCCGTTTCTCTCACTGATACTGGGTTTGCATTTAACTCACTTTAGACGTCTTAAAAATGGTCAGTGTTTTGAACACATCCTCTCCTCTTTATCCTTTTTATGTCATTTTCTTCCATGTGCTGAAGGACTGTATGCGAGTGCCCCTTTCTTTAAGGTCCTGCAGAAGAGCAGAGTTGTGTATAGACCACTGCCTTAAAAGTTAAGGTCATGTATCTGTCCACCAACGCTAGACAGCCAGATACACAATTGTCTGTACATAAGTTGAAGAGTTTGTTTCGATATGAACTGATGTTCAGTAGCTTGGAATATTCAATTCACCTTTGAAGTGCTTTGGGACACGATTGTCCATGGGCTTTGGGGACTTTCATCAACTTTCTTTTTCTCACTAAACAGGTGCCAAGGACCAGGCAGCTGGTGACATCTCCAAGCCCTATGGGATCATCTGATAGCAAGGTGCTGCCTCTCAATGTTCAGGTGGTCACTCAGCACATGCAGTCAGTCAAACAGTCACCAAAGACTCCCCAGAACGTTCCAGCCAGTCCGGTTGGTGACCGCTCTGCCCGACATCGCTACCCACAGATCTTACCGAAGCCAGCAAACACCAGTGCGCTCACCATCCGCTCTCCCACCACGTTGCTCTTTTCCAGTAGCCCAATCAAGACTGTTGTGCCAGCTCAACATGTGAATTCCTTAAACGTGGTAAAAATGACAACAATATCTCTAGCTCCAAGCAGCAGTAGTGTGCCCGTCAAACAGACGCCTTCTGTTAACAGCAGCGCAGGAGCAGCAGAAGAAGTGAGAACTGTTCCTCAGATCAAAAATGGATCTGTTGTTTCACTTCAGTCTCCAGGTTCCAAGCCTAGCACTGTGGTAGCTACATCTGCAGTCGAGATCAAACTGGAACCAGAAGTGTTGCTGGATGAGAACCCAGTGCAGGGTCAAGAGAGCTCTGATGCATCTAAATCCGTAAAGGGAGCCCCTGGCCTGCCTGCTGCTCAACAAATCAGTTTTGAGGTTGCAACTTTGAAAGTTTCAGCTGATGGTGTTGTGGAGGCAAAAACAGCTAAGGGCTGTGATCAGGGAGCTGAAGAAGCAAGGACCAAATACAAAACACAGTCTAGTGAGATCACACCAGTTTCTTCAGCAGGCAATAATCAAAGCACTGTAACGCTGCCAGTTGCCAGTCAAAACTTGTCCAGCACCAGCATCAGTTCACCTCCTACTGGTGACTCTGCAAATAAAGACAAAACGTGCACTAAAAGTCCAAGAAAGCGACAACCTTCTACACTTCAGGATTCCCAGGTACCACCTGTAAAGAAACCACTGGTGGGGCAGCTTTCAGCTAGTAATGCTGTGGAGGGTCAAAAAGCCAACAGTGTTAAGACAGCTCCGCAGGTTGTGTCATTAGTGAACAGTGACAGTACTGCAACACTTGCTCAAGTTCCCAGCGATGTCAATTCTGCAGCTTCAGCAAACTTAGTGACAGACTGTTCTTTGAATACCAGTGTAAATACCAGTGATGCTACTTTAGAACAGCAGCTTGCAGCAGCAGCATCTCCAGATATAAAAGTAAAATTGGAAGGAAACCTGTTTATCATAGAAGATGATTCAAAATCTGATGGCAGCTTTAACCCAAATACATGGCATCATATCACCAAAACTTCTGACTTTGCATCTGTGAATTGTGAGCAGCAGCAAGATATCAGTGTTATGGCTATGGCAGCACATCCTGGCTCCAGCGACTTACCGGAGTCCGCCTGGGAGCCAGTGCACTGTGAGGGGATACAGGCAGACGCGTACAGCCAGCAGCTACAGAGCCAGATCCAGGACTCCTCCCTGGGGCAAATCCAAGCACAGTCTTCAAATCAGTTACCTCTGCAGCCTGAGCTGAAGGAGTTCGAACATGCAGTCCCTCAGTCGAATGAAAACTTCTTTTCGTTTGACGATGACCTTACCCAGGACAGCATTGTGGAGGAGCTGGTGCTAATGGAAGAGCAGATGTCAATGAGTAATTCTCATCCTTACAGTGGCTGTCTAGGAATGGCACTTCAGACTCAGACAGCAGCCCCGGGAGCTCCTGTGTCATCTCATCCAAGCAGTGCGCACTTCTACCATTCGATCCACAACAACAGCACTCCGATTCACACCCCGAC